>SNQJ01S0031112.1:27906-47253 GCA_010110895.2 Picea sitchensis
ACTGGATTGTGGACGACGAGACAGCGCCTGGACTCGGAGATCCCCCTGCCACTTGGCCAAGTGGCCAGCCAGGTGTCTAGATGTCTTAGTATCTTAGTATCTTTTTTTCCAGGTGCCTAAGTGTATTAATGTCTAAGTATCTAGGTTTTGTATGTATGGCAAAGCCAGAATCTGCTTTCCTTTTTCAGCAACTCGCTCATGACTGGATAAACCTTCGGTTAGCGGGCCGGCTGGACTGGTTTCCTCTGAGATGGGGCAGTCCAGTAATTACGGCCCGGCTAAACTGGACTGTTGACTGTGTTTTTTGAAGCTTAATATAATCATACTGTATTTACAAAAAAAAAAATATTGATTAAAGAAGACTTGCCGAATTAATGTGAATTTAATGTTATTAGATTGAAATTAATGATTGAATTATAATGCATAATTGCCTTATTGATTTGAAAGTAATGTTATTTAGATTGAATTTAATGACTAAGGTGTCAATTAGAATGGACGATTGGATTTTTATTAAGTGTTAATCATATGGTAAGTTAAAGACTAATTTATAATTTAGGCTTGCTAAACTTACATGGATAATCAATGTCAAACAGTTGTAATTATTGACTAGTTTAGACTTGATGAGTGGGTTGGGTCATTGATGAAGTTGTGCTTGGCTTATGTCCTCCTTGGGTGTCTTATTTTGGCATCTCGTCGAGTTGTTTTTGGGGTATGGGCGTGGTTTCCTTATTGGTATTTGGTTTCTAATGTGTCAAATTATCTAGAGTCCTCAGTCTAGATAGGCCATGTTTGCACCAAGGTTACGGATGCATCTATCACCCTTAAAAAACATGATTCCTGATGAGGGGATCATGGCATGCCCTATGGGATAATGGAGAACAATAACTTGGCTGAAGTCGGTTCATTCTGTGTGATTGTTGTCGAGCATTACAAGTTTCTTTTGGCGCATCGGTTGAATGCCTTCAGGCATTTGGTTCGTGCTTCTTGAGGTTCTAGTCTTTGTTCATCTAGGCCATTGTGTCGGGATGGGGGTGTTGTCCCTTAGTTTTGGGCGGGGTCATGTTGCATCAGGTGGGTAGTCATTTCTCCTTGTTGTGTTATGCATGTTCCACCCAGTTACCTTTGTGCCAGTGCATGGATTCATAATTGTCTTTTGCTTGGACTGCGTACTTGCGTTCATAGCTAGTTGTGTGGTTAAACTATTTTGTCTTCGCCTTCTCGCCTAAAAAGAAAAAAAAATTGCATCTTTTTTTTTTCTTATAGTTTTAACGATGGGGTTGTTACATGTGGTATCAGAGCGGGTTCAACCCATGAATTGGGATCACTACAACTTTTGTTGATTGGGTATTTGATTATATTGTTTCTAATTAAGTTGAATTGTATTCATGGAGGTAATCATGGTTAGAGGATGTCACAGAGGAAGACGATGGGGTGCTAGGGGAGGAGGCACAATGCCTCCAACAACATCCACGCCTGAGGGCTCCAACCCCGAGGGAGATGAACAGGTTGTCAGGAAGGAGCATATACCAATAGGTGATGTGGTTGGAATGATGATATCTTTTCAGCACATGTATGAGGTACTGATCAACTGTTTGGATAGATATGAGGCAAGAGCACCGACACCCCCTGAGGGTCCATTGTGCGCTCCGATCAGTATTGTTAGCATTCACTGTGAACTCGAGAAGGTCAAATTTCCCGAGTTCTTTGATGCCTTGGATGGTGCAATGGCTGAGCTATGGTTGGAGAATATGGAAATGTGCTTTTCACTTCATGACTATATCTCCAACAAGAAGCTCCACATGGCAGTCTTTCAACTGAATGGGATCTCTCTTCATCAAATATGTATAATGGGAATTGTTTGAGGAGACGTTCTGAGAGAGGTACCTATCAGAAGAATTCATTGAGATTCAGCTCAACGAGTGAAATGCCTTACAACAGGTCATCCATATGTTTCTAGAGTACAAGGCCCATTTTATGGAGTTAATCCGATATACTCTGCATCTTAACACTAAGAAACTTAAGGTCAAAAAATTTGTTTTCATCCTTAATGACAACATACATGCAAAGGTTAGGATTTTGATGCCTCAAACCTTGCATGATGTCATCCAAAAGGCCCTCATAGTATAGGAGGAGCTTATCAGTGGGGGTTAGAGAAGGAATCTAGTGCAACCAGGAAGGCAAGTGTCATCTGGTGCGCAACAAGATCAGAAACTAGCCAGACATATGCCAGGATATCGTGGATTCCATAGGGGATCCACTTTCACTACACCTCGACAATCGGTGCCTCAGAAGAGGACACCTTATCGGGGACCACAACATCAGCAGTAGTGTCGACCACAATAACATCATTTTAGGCCTATTCAGTAGAACAAACTAGGATTCCAGGCTGGTAGGTCGTAATATTCTACTTCGGGTACCATGAGTACTAGAATGAAGAAGGGGTGTTAGACATATGGGGAGCCACACTACTAGAGCGACTGCCCAATGGAGAGGAATAGAGCATTTGGATTAGCCAAAACAACTACCGTGGGATATTTGCGCAAGGCCCATCAGATTCATATAGTGGTGAATAACCGCCAGGAAAAGCACCTGTCGACTGTTCTCGAGACATCATGTACCATCACTGACTAAACCCTTAGTATTTTGATAGATGATGGTGCTAATGAGAGTTTCATTTCTTGTGTAGCGCTAAAAAGGATTAAGGTAAAGGATGTCAAACATGATGAGTTTAGCTTCGTAGAGATGGCTTTGGGAGCCAAACAGAAGGTTGGAGGAAAGGTTATGGGCTGCACCATCAACTTGGGATATTTTTTCACCAGGGCCAACCTATACGTGATGATCTTAGGATATTATAACCTTGTGATCAGTATGGACCATTTGGAATCGCATGAGGCGACACTCAACTGCAAGACAAAATAGTTGAGCTCGGTCAAAGATGAGAGGAAAAGACATGCAATTCTAGGATGGAACCATGGATTTTCTCTGAGGTTCATCTCTTCCTTGCAACTATGGAAGAGCATGCACAAAGGATGTAAGATTTATGTGATTCTTGTCTTAAACGAGAAGGGAGTAGCAAAAGGTCTAGAACACCTTCCGGTGGTGAGAGAGTTTGTGGATGTCTTCCCAGAGGAGTTACCTAGGATGTCGCAAGAGAGGGAATTGGATTTTACTATAGACCTAAAAACGTGGACTAAACTGATAGGGAGAATGCCTTATCATATGTAGACCTTGGAGTTACGGGATTTAAGAATGCAACTGAAAGAATTTATGGACCTGGGACTGATACGTCCAAGTGTGTCACCATGGGGTGTGCCTATTATTTTAATACAATATAAGGATATGTCGTGGAGGCTTTGCATTGACTATCGTCAATCGAACAAGGAAATGATCAAGAATCAATATCAATTTCTGAGGATCAATAATCTGTTTGATCAGATGAAGGGTGCGACAGTGTTTTGAAAGATTGATTTGCGATTAGGGTATCACCAATTACGGATGAAGGAGGATTATGTACCTAATACCACCTTTAAGACGAGGTACGGACATTACGATTTTACTTTTTTACCATTTGTACTAACAAATGCCCCAGGTGTATTTATGATTTTGATGAATGGGTTTTTTGCGAGTACTTGGACAAGTTCATCCAAGTTTTCATTGATGATATTTTGATTTACTCTCGAACGATAGAGGAGCATGAAGAAAACTTATGCTCGGTACTACAGTTTCTACGAGAGCACAAATTGTATGGTAAGTTGTCCAAATGATCATTTTATCAATCGAATATTCACTACTTAGGGCATGTCGTCTCCGACGAAGGTATCGTTGTGGATCCAGCAAAGGTCGAGGCTATTATGGAATGGCCTGTGATGTTTATTTCTTCCATAGCCTTCAGCTCAATGTTGATTTCCCATGGCCTTCGATCCCTACATGTCTTGACCATCTTGTGGTTAATTGATTACGATGATTGTGGTTTAATTTTTCCTTCGTCCCTAGATCCTCACTCTGTGCCTTAGTAGTCGGCCAGGATCCTGATCTACGGTCATCGCTTCGGCATTAATAGACCTATGGATCTCAATGTCCTTCTTTTATGTGTGTGGATGATGAGTGAAGGATGTTCCTGTCAGTTGTCTACCTCTGTTGTTTTTCCTTGTCTGATTGTTGGTCGTGTGCCTTCTAACAAAAATAACTTCTGCATATGGACTTCCTTGCGTCCTTGTTAGTTTATCTCTGTTCTTTTTTTTGTTCTCCACACCTTAAGGGCTTCATCATGGATTTTGTTTATTCTTTGGATGATATAATATTTGTGATCATTTAAATGACTTTCCCAATGGATCTTTGCATTTCTTTTTCTTGTCTGTGTTTTTCCCCTTGGTTACTCTCGTGATTTTCCATTATCAAGACTGGAACCATGTATTTTAGGACTGCGTTTTTGGCCATTGGATGTCACTGAGATTTACCCTTGTTACTCTAGAAATTTTCTTATTATTGAATGACATAAAATATGTAAATTCCCTTTTGGTATGTTTGCACAACGATTTTCCTTATATATTAATAATGGAAATGTAAATTCCCTTATTGTACGTTTGCACAATGATTTTTCTTATATATTAATGATGGCAATGTAAATTCCCTTCTGGTAAGTATGCACAATGATTTTTCTTATATATTAATGATGGCAATGTAAATTCCCTTCTGGTATGTTTGTACAATTAGTTTTCTTACATATTAATGATGGCAATGTAAATCCCCTACTGGTGCGTTTTGTACAACAATTTTGCTTGTATCTTAATTACAACAATGTAATCCCCTTCTTGTGCATTTTGTATGGCTACCTTGCTTATATATGTATGATGATGAATGTGATTCCCTCTCGTGTGCATGTACAATGTTTTTTCTTATTTATTGTTGATGGTGAATAATAAATCCATTCTAGTGTGCATGTATAGCGTTTTTGCTTATTTACTGTTGACAGTGAACAATAATTCCATTATGTACAACATTTTTGCTTATTTACTATTGACGGTGAATGATAAATCCATTCTGGTGTGCATGTACAACGTTTTTTCTTATTTACTGTTGACAGTGAATAATAAATCCATTATGGTGTTCATGTACAACTTTTTTTCTTATTTACTATTGACGGTGAATAATAAATCCATTCTGGTGTGCATGTACGACATTTTTTCTTATTTACTGTTGACGGTGAACAATAAATCCATTATGTAGAGTGTTTTTTCTTATTTACCATTAACAGTGAATAATAAATCCATTCTGGTGTGCGTGTACAACGTTTTTTCTTATTTACTATTGACGGTGAATAATAAATCCATTATGGTGTGCGTGTACAACATTTTTTCTTATTTACTATTGATGGTGAATAATAAATCCATTATGTACAACGTTTTTGCTTTTTTAGTATTGACGCTCAACAATAAATCCATTATGTATAGTGTTTTTGCTTATTTACTATTGATGGCGATAATAAATCCATTCTGGTGTGCATGTACAACGTTTTTGCTTATTTATTTATGAGGGCGAATATATTTCCATTTTTGCCTAAAGTGAAAAAAAAAATTGCATCTTTTGTTTCACTTATAGTTGTAATGATGGGGTTGTTACATGTGGTATCAGAGCAGGTTCAACCCGTGACTTGGGATCACTACGGCTTTCATTGATTGGGTATTTGATTATATTGTTTCTAATTAAGTTGAATTGTATTCATCCAGGTAATCATGATTAGAGGATGTCATGGAGGCAAGCGACGGGGTGCTAGGGGAGGAGGCACGATGCCTCTAACAAAATCTATGCCTAAGGGGTCCAACCCCCAGGGAGATGAATAGATTGTCAGGTAGGAGAAAATAATAGTGGGTGATGTGGTTGGAATGATGAGATCTTTTCAATGCATGTCTGAGGCACTGATCAGTCATTTGGAATGAGATGAGGCAAGAGTATCGACACCCCCTGAGGGTCCACCAAGCACTTCGGTATGTACTGGTAGCATTCTCCGTGAACTCGAGAAGGTCAAATTTCCCGATTTCTTTGGTTCCTTGGATGATGCAGCCACCGAGGTATGGTTGGAGAATATGGCGATGGGCTCTGCTCTCTTCTATGGTGGAAGAAAATCCTACCACAACTGAACATGGCCATCTAAGATATATAATGGGAATTGTTTGAGGAGCAGTTTCGAGAGAGGTACCTGTCAGAAGAATTCATTGAGCTTCAACTCAATGAGTTCAACAACTTACGACAGGGCATCCATACGGTGCCTTAGTACGAGGCATGTTTTATTGAGCAGATATGATATGCTACACATCTTAAAACTGAAAAAATTAAGGTCAACAAGTTTCATTTTCATATTTTGATACCTCAAACCTTGCATGATATCATCCAGAAGGCCCTCATAGTAGAGGAGGATCTTACCAGCGAGGGTTAGAGAAGGACTCTAGCGAGACCATGAAGGCAGGTGTCATTTGGTGCATAAAAACATAAGACACTAGCCAGACGTATGCTAGGATATAGTGGATCCCATAGGGGATCCACTTTCACTACACCTTGATGACCGATGCCTCAGCAGAGGAAACCTTATCGGGGACCACAACATCAGTAGTAGCATTGACAACAATAGAATCATTTTAGGCCTATTCAGTAGAACATACTAGGATTCTAGGTTGTTAGGTTGCCATCTTCTACTTTAGGTACCAAGAGTACTGTACTGAAGAAGGGGTGTTGGACATGTGGGGAGCCACACTACCAGCACGACTGCCTAGTGTAGAGGAATAGAGCACCTGGATCATTCGGAACCACTACTGTGGGATATTTGGGCAATGCCCATTAGATTCATGTAGTGGTGAATAACTACCAGGAAAAGAACCAATCGACTGTGCTCAAGACATCAGGTACCATTGCTGACCAAACCCTTAGTATTTTGATAGATCATGGTGCTACCAAGAGTTTCATTTCTAGTGCAGCGCTAAAAAGGATTAAGGTAAATGCAGTCAAACATGATGATTTTAGCTTCGTAGAGATGGCTTCGAGAGCCAAACAGAAGGTTGGAGGAAAGGTTATGGGCTCTAGCCTCAACCTGAGAGAGTTTGTCACCAGGGATAACCTATATTTCATGATCTTAGGATCTTATGATGTCGTGATCGGTATGGACTGTTTGGAATCGTATGAGGTGATACTCAACTACAAGATGAAATGGTTGATATTGGTCGATGATGAGCGGAAAAGACATGTGATTGTAGGACGGAACCATGGATTTTCCCCAAGGTTCATCTCTTCCTTGCAACTACATAAGAGAATTCACAAAGGATGTAAACTTTATGTGATTCTTGTGTTAAACGAGAAGGGAGTAACAGAAGTTCTAGAACACCTTTCGGCGGTGAGAGAGTTTGCGGACGTCTTCCCAGAGGAGTTACCTAGGATGCCACCAGAGAGGGAATTGGATTTTACTATAGACCTAAAACCAAGGACTAAATCGATAGCGAGAATGCCTTATCGGATGTTGACCCTCGAGTTACAGGAGTGGAGAATGCAACTGAAAGAATTGTTGGACCTAGGACTGATACATACAAGTGTGTCACTGTGGGGTGTGCCTGTTATTTTAATACGAAAGAAGGATAGTTCATGGAGGCTCTACATTGAATATCACCAATTGAACAAGGAAACGTTCAAGAATCAATATCCATTTCTGAGGACAGACGATCTGTTTGATCAGATGAAGGGTGCGACAGTGTTCTCAAAGATTGATTTGAGATCGAGGTATCACCAGTTACGGATCAAGGAGGATGATGTCCCTATTACCACCTTTAATATGAGGTTTGGACATTACAAGTTTATTTTTTTACTGTTTGGACTGTCAAACACCCCAGGGGTATTTTTGAGTTTGATGAACGGGGAGTTCTGCGCGTACTTGGACAAGTTCATCCAAGTATTCATTGATGATATTTTGATTTACTCTCGGATGATGGAGGAGCATGACGAGAACTTGCACTTGGTACTACAGTGTTTGGGAGAGAACAAATTGTATGGCAAGTTGTCCAAATGATCATTTTATCAATCGAAGATTCACTACTTAGGGCATGTCATCTTTGACGAGGGTATCGTTGTGGATCCATCAAAGGTTGAGGATATTATGGAATGGCCTGTGCTAACGAACATCCTAGAAGTACATAGCTTCATGGTTTTAGTAGGATACTATCAATAGTTCATCGAGGGATTTTCAAAGATAGTGAATCTGATCAGGGAGTTGCAAAAGAAGAAAAAGAAGTTTGTTTGGACCGAGAAATGCACGGAAGATTTTAGGAGGCTCAAAGAGTTGTTGACAACAACAACTATACTAAAGGTCCCTTACATGGAAATATACTTCTTGGTATGCACTGACGCATCCAAGGAAGGCTTAGGCAGAGTCTTGATGCAAGATGGACGAGTCATTACTTACATATCGAGGAAATTGAGAAAGCATGAGGAGAACTATGTGACACATGATTTGGAGTTGTTAGCCATTGTATATGCCTTGAATGTTTGGAGACACTACCTCGTTGGATGAAAATTTGAACTAAAGATGGACCACTGTGGACTACAAGACATCTCTACGCAAAGCGATCTGAATGCGTGACAACGGATTTGGCGGAATTACTTNCGAGATTACTTACATAAAAGGAACAGTGAACCGAGTGGCAGATGCATAGAGTCGGATACCACGCATCTTTTTCGGTGTTGCCTCTTCAGAGGAATCTACGTGAAAAGATTCTAACTTTACAGCATAACGATGAATGGTACAAAGAGGTCGAGGATTTTATCAGACAAAACAAAATGATGGTACCAAGATTTGAAGGATTTACGTTTGATGACGATGGATTATTGATGTTTAAAAATCAGATTTGCGTACCATCTAACAACAAGTTGAGGAGATTTATCCTAAAGAGGCTCATAGGGCAGTATACATGGCTCACCCGGGAGTCACAAAGATGAGGGCAGACCTTAAACCCTTATTCTTTTGGGAAGGAATGAAAGCAAACATATTAAACTTTGTGGCTAGATGTCTAGAATGTCATAAGGTAAAGGTTGAACATATACATTCATCAGGATTACTACAACTACACGCTATTCTGTAATCGAAATGGGATGTTATTTCAATGGATTTTATTATTGGATTGTCACCGATGGAAAGGAGACATGACTCGATTTTCGTATTAGTAGACACTCTGACAAACAATGCTCACTTTATTATTATTCGTACAACGTATCAGGCACTTGACATAGTTAGAGTTTTCATTAGTGAGATTGTGAGGCTGCATGGCGTGCCTAAGAGGATTATATTTGATCAAGGATCGATTTTTACTAAACAATTTTGGACGAGTTTCCAAGAGGCCTTGGGAGCCCAACTTAACTTCAGTACTGCATATCACCCGAAGGATGATAGGAAGACCGAGTGAACGAACCAGACCTTGAAGGACATGTTGTGCATGTACGTGATGGACCAACAAAGGAGTTGGGAAGAATTCTTGCCACTGGTGGAATTCACTTATAAAAATAGTTACCAAAGCACCATTAAGATGGCTCCTTTCGATTTTCTTTACAGGAAACCATGTCAGATGCCTTTGAGTTGGGATTGGCTTGAGGATAATATTATGGTGGGCCCAGAAGTGATCCAATAAATGAAAGAGAAAATGTAAACCATAAGACAACGGATTAAGGAAGCACTTGATTGACAAAAGAGTTATGCTGACGCGCACCATGTCGACCATAGTTACGAGGTTGGCAATTGAATATTATTGTTGGTTAAACCACATAAGAGTTTGATCAAGTTTGGAAAGGGAGCTAAACTCTCTCCTAGGTTCATGGAAATAAAGGGGCCCCTGGCCTATCGACTAGCCTTTCTTGATTCCTTGAGGCGTATGCACGATGTTTTTTATGTATCTATTTTGAGAAATTATATTAGTGATCCTACACATGTTATTGACATGAGTTTCTTGCATGTATCAAATGAAGGGATGCTCATGGCTGAGCCGATCCAATTTTTGTATCATCGTGTTCGATAGCTACGATGTCAAACAATAGAGAAGGTTAAGGTCTAGTGGGACATATATAGTCCACACTTGGCGACCTGGGAGGGCGCAAATGATATGCGCTAGTAGTTTCCATTTTTTTTATATAGATAGAATTATGATACTGTGATACACATTATTTCAGCACTTACACTGTCAAACTTCAAGACAAAATTTAGACCAAGAGGGTGTGTATGTAACATCCCTCTCTTGTGCATGTTGAGCGAACTTATTCTTTGAGGACACTTGCTCACAAGTTATACATATTATTATACTATTAAACATCTGATTTTTATTATGAGGCGTTATGGGTTGATGACATGTTGTTTTACTGCATTGACTTAGACATGTGCGATTGACTCGGTTTTGTTGAGTGTGCAGGATTACGGACCTCGACAATGTAGAGGCATCAATGGAACCCCTTGGAATCTAGATCGAGTTGGGGAGTGAACTGTTGGGGTTTGATTGTTTTATATGTGATATTAGTGCATCTGATTAGATTATATGTTTATGGATATATTTCTAACATGATTAGTTGATGATACAAGTTGATCATATCTTGCCGACCAGAATCACATGTCGAGTAGAGGGGTCACGCAGGACTACCAAAGATGTTGAAGGGGAGGTGTGGACAAAAGCCCTGCCACAACCTCCTAGCACTCCCACCATGGCTTGAACTGTAGGTTAACGATTACGTGTTTGAGAGGACCCACGATGCGTTGAGGGTAGACTATGACAGTTGCTCATGATGAATATAAGGGGTTTGCAATAAGGCAGGGGTCTTATTCCTTAGAGGCCCTTAGTATCCCACACGATCACCTACCAGAGTATTGACTCCAGGGGTTTTTGATGTCTACCAAGTCAGTCAAGAGGTGAGTGGCACCCTTGGATCACGTGGTGCATCTTGAAGGGCATGTTGTGCAAGAAAAATGGAAAGAGGTGAGTGGCACCGTTAGATCACGTAGTGCGTCCTGAAGGGCACATCGTGCAAGAGAAACAGAAAGGGGTGAGTAGCACCCTTGGAGCACCTAGTGAATCCTAAAGGGCACATCGCATTTTTATTTAATAATTGGATAAACCTAGATGGATTTAGGATGACCAACGTGTTAAGGAAGATTTAAAATTTTTCCCCTAATAAAATGTCACCTAGCCTAGGAAAATAGAGTCTAGGTCTAAATTATACTGGTGGTAAAATTTTATCTATTTATTTAAAATATCTATATATATATATAATAGATACTAATGATAATGTTCATAAATATTGTGACAAGAAGGGGGGTAAGAAATTAAATTGATTTATAAAAATCTTTTGGGATAAAACTTAAAAAGGGGAAATAATTGTTTTACTATATTATGYTAATTAAAAAAAATAWYGTTAAAAAGAAAAAGGGAAAAAGGGTAAGTTTCTKCACATGCCTTTTTGAGTTTAATTAAAARGGGGAAAGAGGGAAATCTAAAATAATTAGGAAACTAGGAAAAAGATGGAAACATAAAAATAAAGGGGAAACACAAGGRAAAAAAGAAGATAGTCTAACTTAGTAAGGTATCTAGATTTTAAGAACTTTCTAATTTAAACTAAACTAGTAAATTAATAAGGGGGAAAGTCTTTTAAACTTGTAAGGGGATATGGGGACACCTAGCACCGATTCTAGGAGTGCCTTTAGGTTAATGAGGGAAATAGGGGTAATTAATTAATTAATGAAATTAATTTATGGAGGATTGAAGGGGATGGGTGACACATGTACGGGGAGGATTTTTATGAATTAATTTATTAAACATTAAATTAAATGGGATTTTGGGAATGTAAGGGACTTTGAGACTCTATATAATGGAGGGAGGATAAGAATGATGGATCTTTTCTATTTTGCGTAACACTATGCTGCAGAAATCTATACTTGACTTACTTAGCTTGTGGGAGTTGGGATACCCAGCTCAATGAAGAGTGGTAGCTGGACCTTGTGAGGTGAGCTGGGAGCTAGTTGATTCTCTGGATAGTGTGCGTGGCCCCTTTGTGGCTTGGGAGGCTAAGGGGCAGGACGAGTACCCCTATCATTTCTTGGAAGGTACCGGTGAAGTCTCATCGGTCGTTAAGTGGGAGTTGCACGAAGTACGTACGACATCAACTCAGAGAAGGCGATTGGGAAATGGTACGCTTCTTCATTTCTACATGATAGATTCTTAGTATGAATTATTATTTTAGTTTGTTATGTTTAATTGGGTAAAGAAAATGATTTTATTAGCATTCTACGGGATGACTGAAATTTCCCCCACAACCTTTAGCTCGATGTTGATTTTCGATGGCCTTCAATAGCTGCATGTCTTGACCGTCTTATGGTTGATTGATTGCGATGATTGCAGTTTATTTTTTCCTTCATCCCTAGCTCCTTAGTCCACGCCTAAGAAATTGGACAGGAGCCTGATCTACAGTTGTTGCTTCGGCATTAATAGACCTATGGAGCTCAACGCCTTGCTTTTCTATGCGTGGATGATGAACGAAGGATTATCCTGTCAGTTGTCTACCTCTGTTGTGTTTCCCTGGCTGATTGTTGGTATTGCGCCTTCTAGCAAAAAGAACCTCTGCATATGGACTTCCTTGCATCCTTGTTTGTTTATCTTTGTTCTTGTTTTTGTTCTCCGCACCTTAAGGGCTTCACCATGGATTTTCTCTGTGCTTTGGCTGATAGAATCTTTGCGATCATTTGAATGACTTTCCCAATGGATCTTTACATTTTTTTTCTTGTCTTCATTTTGCCCCTTGGTTACTCTGGTGATTCTCCATTATCAAGACTGGAATTGTGCATTTTAAGAATGCGTTGTTGGCCACTAGATGTGACTGAGATTTACGCTTGTTACTCTAGCAATTTTCTTATTATTTAATGACATAAAATATGTAAATTCCCTTCTAGTACATTTGCACAATGATTTTTCTTATATATTAATGATGGCAATGTAAATTCCCTTCTAGTACATTTGCACAACAATTTTTCTTATATATTAATAATGGCAATGTAAATTCCCTTCTTGTACATTTAACTTGGGCTTATCTTATTTTTCTAATAGATTCGTTACTTGGATGGCATAAACTTGACATCCATTTCTAATACATTTCTTGAATTGCATCACTGAAACTTGTCTGACTGACATGGGTTTTGGTATGCCTTGGACTGTTCTAACAGTGCCAAAATTACCTTTGTAGCTAAGTATCATTGTATAACAGTCTAGTACTACTTTGTGTTGTTCCAACCAATCCCTCCCGATAATCATATCATAAGATACTAGTGGTAGGATGTTCAGATTGGTCCTTATCTTTTGACCATCTAAGATGAACTCAAGCTCAGAAATAAATTTAACTACATTTCTTTTAGTACCTATTACTAGTTGTACAAGCCAAGATTTTTCGTTCTTTTGTTTCTTAAGTTTATTCAACTCTACTACATCGGGAGTAATATAACTTAACGTAGCTCCATGGTCAATTAAAACAAAAATTTGAGTGTCATGGATTTTACCTTTGATTTCTACCACCGAGGACTGGTGGTCAGCTTGTCGACCATCTATGGCTGCATTTATCTGATGCAAACTTCTGACCATGTCTCCCACTGTCGAGGCTTCCTATAAATTGTGAGCAATAGTTATGTTTGTTGTAATTAAACATGGACAATTCCTCCTTAGATGAGGCTCTCCACACTCCCAACACTTTAATCGCTCCTCGGAGTTGTCCCCAAACTTCTTCATTTCCAAGTTTACCGGTTTACCGCTACCTTGTGTGTTCAGATGATTGGAGTGAAAATCCCTCCTTGGGAAACCTTTTTCTGCATTCCGATAAGAAGTTGGTTGGTATCCCTTCTTTCACTGGTTTATTCCATCTTTCTTCTTATCATTCCAGGTCTTGGGAAACTCTACCCACTGTTTATACTGGTCATAGCACATTCATGCCTTCTTGAATGCCTCACTCAAGGATTTGGGGTTGTCAAACTCAATTTTGTCCCTGTAGGACTGTGGTAAATAGCTTAAGAATCACTGGATTTTTACCTTATCCTCCTGGATGTATGGTATGAACCTTAGTAGTTCTAGAAATTTATTTATAAGGTCCTCCATCATCATTTTTCTGAGTCGTAAATCATAAAATTCTTTTGTCTTCCTTTCATAATAGCTTTCAGAAAGGTATTGTTTCTTAAAATACTCCTTAAAGTCAGACCATTCCAACTATTTCTCCTTTAGGACCTTGGCCAATTTCAGGTCCTGCCACCAAATGTTGGCCTTCCCCTTCAGATTGTAGATGGCCATTATGACCTTCATGTTACTGGAATAGTTTTAGATTTGGAGGTATTTTTTGATGTCCAACAGACATGCCTCGACTTCTTCTCATGTCCTAGATTCTCCATCAAAAGTAGTTGGTTTAATATTTTTAAATTCTCCTTCAAGGTGGTCTGTCTATTTTCTTTTTTTGTCTGGTATGGTTTTATCTTCAGTTGAAGGTGTCCCTTTAGACGAACTGTCTCCTTTTTCTATTTTTGCACCAGAGTTCTTGTAGGTCCTCTTGCTGACCTCTTCCTCATGGTTATCATCTTTTGGGATTTTCTTGGTTACTATAGTACACAACAGGACTTCATTTATCTCTTGTTGTTCCTACTGTGCCTTCTTCAATTTTTCATTGTCACCCTTAAAAACCTGTAGTTCAACAATAAGGTTCCTCATTGCTTCCAACACCTCCATGGGTGAGCTTCCATCATTGTTCTATCTTGGATCTATGGGAGGTCCTTGCTCCAGATTCTCTTCCATCCTGATTTCTACACCTTCTTGAGCTACCATTATTCCACACAAAATAGAAAATCTTTCTGTTTGTAATCCACAAGATTTTTTTTTTTTTTTTCATAAACTAGAATATATACTAAGCAACTAATGTGGCCCTGTTTAGGCCCAGTGTTGTAACTTTTTCTCTGATACCATATGTAATGTACCTCAAAAAATTATCACAAAATCAAATTCTGTTTGTACATTTATCCATGAAAATTTCTGAGATTTCAAGCGAGTAAGCTTTCTGTTATAAGGCTTGAGTCTGAAAATTTGTTAGAATCCTTACTGTCATCGGTTGTCCTCACCATTCAACTTAAAGTTTCCTAATTGACGATATAAATGTTTCTACTCTTCACTTCAATGTTTATCTAAGATCCTGCAATTTATAATTACTTTTCTATTTGTTTGTGCCTATAAACACTACCACAGTCTTAACAATACAATTAACTTTGGGATTTTATGGCCAATTCCCTACATAAAAATATTACCATATGTTTGCAATACAAACGAATTGTAATATGGTTTGTTACTTCCATACCTCTATATAGAATGAAGACTCTCCAATCAACACACAACAACTCCCAAAATTCGTGAAAAGTGACCAGCATGTTGGAATTTCAGAGTTCGGGATTTCACGAGTACAACAACCAACATCAATGCACAACAATTCCCGAAATCACGAAAAATGACTAGCATTTTGGGATTTCAGAGTTCAGGATTTCGAAAATACAAAAGCTAACATCAACACACAACAATTCCTGAAATCGCGAAAAGTGACCAACATTTCAGGATTTTAGTGTTCGGGATTTTGCGAGTAGAGTAGCCAACATCAACACACAACAATTCACGAAATCAGGAAAAGTGACCAGCATTTCAGGATTTCGGAGTTCGAGATTTCACGAGTACAAAAGCCAAACATCAACAGATAAAAACCTCTGAAATGTGAAACGAATGGAAGGTTGGGCTAGTTCTTCAGGGTTTTGGGATTCGGAACTTCGTGAGCTCAAGTGCCCCAAACTTCAACATATACAAATTTCTGAAATGTGAAAAGAAAAAAGTGAGACCCGCATTTCGGGATTTCGGGGTTCGAAACTTTGTGAGTTCCATTGTCCAAATATTAACATAAACAAACTTTTGAAAATGTGAAAAAGGAAAAGTGGGTCCTGCATTTCGGTATTTTGGGGTTCTAAACATCGCGAGTTCTTGTATCCAAACATCAATATGAACAAACTTCTGAAATGTGAAAGGAAAGAAAGGTGAGAATCGTATTTCAGGATTTCGGGTTTCAGAACTTTGCGAGTTCCATAGCCATCATCCAACATACAACAATTTCTGAGTTGCGAAAAAGAAAGGAACTAACATTTCAGGATTTCAGGATTTGGGGTTTCGGGGTTTCAAAAGCCAAACAACAACACACAACAACTCCCGAATTTCGAAAGGTGAAAGGGTGTGGGACCAACACTTCTATATTTTGGTATTTGGGGTTTCGGGGTTTCAAATGGAAAACAACAACACACAACAACTCCCAAATTCTAAAAGGTGGAAGGGTGTGGGACCAACACTTTGGGATTTTGGGATTCGGGGTTTCGAGGTTTGGAAAAGCAAGGGAACTTTGTATAAATGTAACCAACAAGTCTCGAATGCTGAAAATCACATTATTTTCATAATTCTAAGATTTTTACCTTGTACTGGTATTCTTACTTTCATTCTGTGAAATAGTAGGTGTAGAAGGATTCAATATCCGTTTACTTATCAGAATTCAAAAAAAAATCTAACTTCTAGGTTTTATACGCATATAATTTATAAAAGGGGTACAATAGGGTAACAGTTTTTGTAAAAGGTAACTCCTATTATGTTCACTCAGAGCCTCTTTAAACAATTCATTAAATGTCAACGGTACTAGATTTGTGCATTTATGTAAATACAAGAATAAGAATATCATTTCATCAGAGTTTGGAAATTATAAATGATGATCTGAGGGATCTGAGTTTGGATTCCAGGGTTCCCAGAATTCCTTAACTTTTTGAATTTTGTACATCTAGTATTTTGACTTCAGATTAAACCTAACCCGTAGATGGACCAATTCTCTTAAACTCAACTTCTATAAAAATAAATTTGCCTAGCACTTCCAGATTTCGGGAGGGACCACTCTAGAATTTAGATTGTGATTGTACATTTAATACTACGATAAACGTCATCCATTGAAAGAATTATTTCAAATTTAGAAAGAATTAGATGCATAATAGTAGTTACACATAAAACATCCATGAACAGAGAGGGAAGGATTTACATTAACGCAATTAGATATAATCACACAACAGATACCTGCTATCAATCAAAACATAGCCATACAAAATAGAGAGGGGTAGATCAACATATCTGAATCCAATACGTGGGAAGACAAAGGGAACAACCGCGTTCCTCCCAAACTTAGAACAGAGTAGCCAAAGTCACTTTCCGGATTCACCTGCTAGCCTGACCATAAATCCATGAGGGCGAACTTGGAAACTCCACGTCAGCAATGTCCTTCAATTCCAACAACTGTCCTCTTGCCTCACACTTACTCAACAGTGCTCATAATGACAAGGAAATTATATTTCAGCAGGCTCCTCTTGCCTCACACTCAAATCCACAGTGTTCATAATAGCAAGAGAGCTCAGGAATATTTTTCCCAGCATACTTGGCAGCGTCCCACCTCCTCGCATATGTTATTTATCAATTTTTTTTGCCCGAGTCTTTTTCCCTCCTTTGGGGATTTTTGTAGCTCTCTTAATCCATGATTTCCAGGGCTACCAGTGGCCAAATATCTGACTTTCCACTTGTAATAAACATCCTAGAGGTAGTTCCAACTTGTTCCCCACTCATGGAGTCATGGTCAACTGATTTTTTAATATGGTTGTTCCATTTGTCCTCCTGCAATTGATATAAATATTCAGTTGTGATACAAGTGTCATAGTCAAATAGTTAGTTGATTCCAAACACATCTTTTCCCAACAGTCATAATAATTAAATACAATTATTAAATTCGAAATTTGCAATTTCCATAAATGGAAAAAAAATTCCAGATTCGAATTTGCCAAAAACATAAATAATTTCCAGCACACAAAAATAATTTTTTTTTTTTTTTTTTGGGGAATGTCATAGATGGGGTTCCAGTACCTCCCAAGAAGTCGAATATTAAGTCCACAAAAAAACTCTACTCACCCATAAAACAAGATTTAACTCATGACATTTATACATAATAACTTTAATGTGAGACTCAAGTAACAATAAATGGGAATGTGTTTACAAGGGTTCTTTCACTATAACAGAGAGTCGGGACACTTTGACAACCAAAAGTATAGGAAATGAGTGCTTACTAGGGAGGGTAGATGGCGATAGAGGCCCTCTGATTCTTGTTATCCCTTTTCGGAAGCCTGCATCTGAGAGACATTACATAGAGATTTTCGAGGGGACTCCACAATGAAAGGGAAAACACATTACACCCTTGACGAACCCTAACTACACATTGTAAATGCTAAGAGTACGAAGGGAAGCTAGACCATGTGATAAGAATAGAGTTGACACATCTCAGTTGGATGAAAACCCAGATGAGAACATCGTAATTCGCATAATACATGACTGTCATTTAATGGTGATGTAGAGTCTTAACTTCGCCTGATAGAAGACCATATCTTCCACATCACAAAAGTTATGGAATCATTTTCATTCCTTTTCACAATATGGCGAGTTGGAATATGCCATACCAACCGTTCAATATAGTTAAACCATCATTCATTGGACTTCGTCGATATAACTTTTAGTTAAGATCAAGTCAAACGAGGGTAGGGGATATAGTCTCGACTCCGTTACCTTATATATGATGTATGAACTTTTCTCTAAGGTCAATTAAATAGTCTCGCGCACCAACATAGGAACTCTCGACTAAGGGAGAGAACGGGACTATAAATCCTAAGCCTAGCATACTACCTATATTTATTTATACATATAAATGGGTGTAGTTTGAGTATGAAGGGAAGGATAGAACCTATGCTACTCAAATTAAGTTATACTGTTGTGGTAGTGTCTTCACGTAGCATATAAATTATCTCACAGAGATTTAGGATAGGAACTAAGATGTCTTCATCTGATCCACGAATTTATTCAATGAAAATTGGAGATTAATGTCCCTTAGAAAAAAACATTTATGACAATTTTGAGGTTCATTACACTAACTAAACCTTCTTGAGCTCATGAACCACCATCTAAAGAGTATGGTATCTCACATTCTCAATGAAAGTTTGACTATATTGAAACAATACAAAATATTCATTAAAATCTAAATGGTAATATTAGGAAAGCTCAAAACGATTTAGAGATTAGATATATAATGTCAATACATTGTAGTCTTGAGCTATCTACCTCACAATCACATCCCTTACTACTGATGTGATGAAATAATTGGCACATAAGAAACATTGACATATTTTCTTGGATAAGAGCTTGACATTTCTATATTTTCCTT
>SNQJ01S0031112.1:47423-65641 GCA_010110895.2 Picea sitchensis
TTTATTTGGCTTTTGAGCTTGCCATTTTATCTTTATTGAATTGAAGAATAGTCATTACTAGAATGAATCCTCACTTTTATACTCTTCCCTTACTATCTTTGTTGAATTGAAAAATAGTCATTATTGGAACAAATTATAATCTTCGCTTACTATCTTTGTTGAATTGAAAAATAGTTTTTTCATAACATGTTTCTTATTTTTTCCTTAGTACACATCATGTAATGAAATTTGTAATTTGTTTGTGATATTGTTAAAAACTATTTCTTAAAATACATGATGGGTTGCATCACAATATTTCAAATGTTTTTTCATGCCAATTGTGTAAAAAGAAGGGATTTTAACAATATGATTACTTATTTATAAACTTTTAATCATTTGTATGACTAAAATTTTCCTAATTATAACGTGAATCCTAGATTTTAATAAATATAGAAGTAATTGACATTTTCTTGCATTAGTTTTTTATTCAAAATATTATTTAATAATTTTGTATAATTGATAATGAATAGTTTGGTTAGATAGCTTACCTTCAAAGAATTCTATGTCATTTTCTCCATGGCACTTGAATGTGCTTAGGAGTGTTGTGGTGCATTTCCAAGTTTATATAAGGGTGTTGGACTCATAAATGCTTGACGCAACCACACTCCTCGGAGCACGACCGCTTCCTCAGGACCTTTTTCTTCTCGACCAAAAGAGCTCCAAGGCTCTTCTATTTCCCTATCAGGAAATATGCACCCACAGTTCTCTTCACGTGATCCCCTTCCTTGAATTATCAGAGGATCGAAACTTGCTATTTCTCAAGTTCTTTGATGATCGCAGGGCTCTCAAGTCCTCGGGACCCGATGGTCAGTCAATCACTGACTTTCTCTCTCTCTGCTACCGAAACTTTGGCTCTATCATGCCTTCGCTTTTCACAACCTCAAACACTTGGGTTCCCAACTTACGATACCCGATGCGTCAAAATGCCAAAACTCACGGTCTCGCTTCCTCGTGACTTCGCTACTCATGAGGTCAATTAACTCCTATGTCGGCTCCCAATGCCTGAGACGCCGAAATGTCGATATCTTTCATCACCTACCACGTCACCCTACTGTGGCCCACACTGTTTACGCAATTTGTCGGGACTTCGCTTCTCTCACTATTGCGATTCCCATGGCCAAAAATTCTTCTCCTTTCTCACGATGACCCGATAGCTGATCTCGCGATGGATCTAATGGCCCTAGCTGGCTTGGATCAATGCTCTACCTGTCCTGGGCTTGAACCTTCTTCGCACTTGCACAACAACTTTCCTGCAACTCTGATAGATCCAACGACTCAAAGAACCTCGCGGATTCTCCACAGAGAATACCGGCCATCTATCTTTTCTTATGCAATCATTGAAATGACCGGGTGTCTCTCTTCGAGACTCGTTCACCTGCTCGCCAACCTGCGATGCTTCCTTTCAACCTGCTCGCACAACTTCTCTCCACTGTCCTTCAACAACTTTAAAGGCCTATTCCTCCTGAGCTTGCTCACGACTCCTAGGTCCTTCAAAAGAATTCTTTGCACACACTCCTTGAGGCAAATCTTCAACAGCGTCGAAGTGTTGAAGCTTTCGACCCCGCGCACTCCTGCAGCGACAGTCTTTCAATCCCTTTGCTCATAATCACAACTTTGATACTTCGTTTGGCCTGCGCACTCCTTGCACGACACTGTCTCTCTTCACTTATGAGATGAATGAGAACAATGGCTAACTCCAATTGAACCCTTCTATAAACACACTCCTTGCGGACAATCCGACTGTACTCCTTGTAGGAATCTCTTTGCTCAATTTAGAGAAACAATTGAAACTCATTCAAATTCCCTCTCAGACTTCTATTCAACCATGAAATCACATACACAGCATATAAAAGCAAGTGTATAATAGAAAGAAAACATTCATGAGTATAACATCATAAATACACAGAGAATGACACCAACCATGGAATTGAATCAAGCTCTTTCTATTAATTCAATGTCTATACATGGGTGTTCTTCATACAATTCTCTGCTTGCTCTTCCTCTTCTCCTGAATGCTCTCGATGATCCAGAATAATAATACAATGTACAAGGAGGGTGTCTATATCTCATTTCTGTCTTGGACTCTACGCTATCAAATCTAGAATTAAAATCCTATCTACCAGCATTAACTAAATTAAATGTCGTCTATCTACCAAAAGGACGAGAGCTATCCGCTCAAGGTCCATTACAATATACTAAGTGTGCTTCATTAATTTCACACATTAATGTTTGGCGCAAAAAATATCAAGGCGTTTTCAAAATTTGTACTGTCGATGTCCAGCTGTCTTCCACTCCATGCTGGCTCGCTTGATGAGTTGGCGATGCTCCTGCATCATACTCCCTGGCTTGAAAAATTTCATGGGCTCCTGTCCTTGAGCTCCTGCATGGTCTGTCTATGCTTTTGTATCACTGTTTTAGTTTCCCAGTTGGCATCTTCCACTGGGTGATTCTTCCATTTGACCAGATACTCAAAGTATTCTTTCCTCCTGGTCTTCTTACCTACTCGCTTGTCTAATATCCATTCCATTTGCGGCTTCTCTGCAATCGACATATGCTTCTGCCATTGGACCTCTGGCTATTCATCACTTCCAGCTCCTACTTCGTTAGCCTTATATGGATATAAGTCTCAAACATTGAATGTCAGATATATTCTAATGCCATCTGACAACTCAATTTCATACGCATTCTCTCTGAATTTCTTCAGGACTCTGCATGGTCTAATTTTCTTCATTTTCAGTTTGTTGTATGTTCCTCTCGGGAACCTTTCCTTCCTTAAGTGTGCCAGAACTAGATCACCAACTTCAAACTGAAGTTGTCTTCGATGTTGATCTTCTCTGCACTTGTACTCCTAATTTGAATCTTGCAGTCACTGCTTCACTCTACTGTGAAGTTCCTTCATTGCCTCAGTGAATTTCTCTGCACTAGCACTGCTAGTCGCAGTCCGTTCTGAATCTTGTAATTCAGAAACTCCTCTCGGTTACATCCCATATACAACCTGAAATGGGATTTTTCCTGTACTCCTGTTGACTGAATCGTTATATGCGAACTCTGCCTATGGCAATATGCTATCCCAGTTGCCATGGTGTTCTGTCACCAGGCTCCTCAACAAGTCTCCTAGACTCCTGTTCACCACCTCTGTTTTTCCATCCGTCTGAGGATGATAAGTAGAACTAAATGCCAAGTTAGTTCCTATATTCTTCCATAAGGTCCTCCAAAAATTCCCTATGAACTTAGTGTCCCTATCCGAAACTATGCTTTTCGGCAATCCATGAAGTTGAATGACCTCTTTGAAAAACAGATTCGCGATGTATGTCGCATCGCTAGTCTTCTAGCATGGAATGAAGTGTGCCATTTTCAAAAACTTGTCCACCACCACAAAGATTGAATCTGCACCTCTTTGTGTCCTCAGAAAACCC
Source organism: Picea sitchensis (assembly GCA_010110895.2). Lineage (NCBI taxonomy): Eukaryota > Viridiplantae > Streptophyta > Pinopsida > Pinales > Pinaceae > Picea > Picea sitchensis. Next base: position 50,879 of record SNQJ01S0031112.1, read on the forward strand.
AATACAAAATCCATGTTGATCACCTCCCATGGCCTCTCTGGTATGGGCAATGGATCATAGAATCCCGCATTTTTCTTTCTCCCCTTCGAATGCTGGCAAACCCTACACCTGTCAACGAATCGCTTGACATATTCTCACATCCCCGGCCAAAAATATGATTCGCTCAGTTTCGCAAACATTTTTTCATGGCCAAAATGTCCTGCCAAGCCTCCACTGTGCTTCTCTTTCAACAGGTTCTCCCTCATGAAGCAATTCAGAATACATAGTTGATTGCCTCTGAATAGCAATCCTTCCTGGATCATATAATCTATCCACAGACTCCGATCTCTGAGAACTGGATTCTCAGCTGCTTCATATGCCTCTCTAGAGTCTGCATCTCCTGCGTACATGTCTCTGAGATTATCAAAACCCAACGTTCTAACTCGGAACTCCTGTAGCAATAAACACTTCCTGCTCAAAGCATCAACCACTTTGTTAGCAGTACCCGAAATGTGTTATATCACAAACGTGAAATTTTGCATATACTCTACCCATTTGGCATGCTTCTGATTCAACTTCTCTTATTGAGTCACAAACTGTAATGCATGATTATCACTGTACAATACAAATTCCTTTGGAATCAAATAGTGCCTCCATTTTTTCAATGCCTGGATGATGGCATAGAATTCTTTATCATACGTGGAGTATTTTAGTTTTGCCTCATCCAAATTCTCGCTGAAATATGCAATTGGTCTGTCCTCCTGGCTCAAGACCGCTCCTATGGCAAAGCCACTTGCATCACATTTCACCTGAAATGTCTTCAGGAAATCTGGCAACACCAACACTGGTCGTTCTGTGATCTTCCGCTTCAACATATTGAAGCTCTTCTCAACCTCTGTTGTCCAGTGAAAATACTTATGTCGCTTCTTCACTATATCCATCATTTCTATACTAATTCAACTAAAATTCCTGATGAACTTTCTATAGAAACTAGCCAAACCATGAAAACTTCTCACCTCAAAAGTATTTCTCGGTGATGGCCAATTCTTTATCACTTCTACCTTATCCGGATCCATCCTCAACTCATTCGACGATATGACAAATCCCAAATAAATGAGTTATGTCTTAATAAATGAGAACTTCTTCATGTTGATCAACAACTTCTCCTGCTGTAGCTTCCTCATCACAATAGCCAAATGCTTTAAGTGTTCAACCTTTGATTTACTATAAATCAGTATGTCATCCAAATAAACAATGACAAATTTCCCAATGAACTCCCACAGGACTTCGTTCATCAGCCTCATAAAGGTACTTGGTACATTTTTCAAACCAAACGGCATGACCAGCCATTCATACAACCCTTCGTTTGTGTTGAAGGATGTCTTCCACTCATGTCCTTCTCTCATGCGAATCTAGTGATATCTTCTTTTCAAATCAATCTTTGAAAAATACCTTGCCCCACTCAGGCAATCCATCAGATCATCCATCCTCAGCAATGGAAACCTGTACCTGATGGTTATATTGTTGATTGCTCCTGAGTCGGTACACATCCTCCAACCTCCCTCTTTCTTTGGACTGAGCACTATTGGAACAACACATGGACTCAAACTTTCTCTAACCAATCCTTTGTCCATCAAATCCTGGACCTGCTTCTTGACCTCCTCATTTTCCTGTGGTGTCAACCTATACGCAGCTTTGTTTGGTAAACTTGCTCCTGGTATGAGGTCTATGTGATCACTCACAATCCTCATCGGTGGTAACGAATGAGGTAATTCATCCACTATGATGTCAGCGAACTCCTCCAGCAGTTCCTGAACCTCAACTGGAAAATGATCCCCTCTTGTGCTAGTTAGAAAAATTCTCGGCTTCCTGACAACAAAGAATTGTGGATCTTCTTTCTTCTCAACCTTTGTAAGAAGCTCCTTCCCACTCATGAGAAGTATTGTGTTGTTTACTTCCAGCTTAACCTCCTTATCCTTTATCAAAAGAAACATATGGGTTCTCCCATTTTTCTCCAGGGTATATGTGTTCATTCTGCCATCACGAATCACATTTTTGTCATATTTCCATGGTCTACCCAACAATAAATGACATACATCCATGGGAATAACATCACACAGAATCTTATCATTGTATCCTCCTATTTTGAATTCAACCAAGCACCGTTTAGTGACACTCACTTGATGTCCTTTTTGTAGCCATGAAACTCTATATGGATTGGGATGATCAGTCATATCCAACTCCAACTTCTCCACCATCTCGGTTGAAACGAGATTATCAGTACTACCACTGTCTACGATAACCTTGCATACCATGTCCTTGGCCTTGAAAGCTGTTCTGAACAGTCTAGTCCTTTGAACTAGACTTTCTACCTCCTTCTCAGGTGTCAAAAGGATTTCATGCATCCCAAGTGATCTTCCGCCTTATGTATCTTCGGTCTCAACATCCTGCCTCTGCACTTCAGTGACGTGAGCTTCTCCCATGTCCTTCTTTTTCTTTGGACACTCAAATGACCTGTGCCCATTCTTTCCACATGTGAAACATGTGATTACTCCTCCCCGACCTCTTCCTCTACCTCTGGTATGAGGAAAAGTATTTGCGTCAGCATAATCTCCTCTCTTCTCTATATGTTTCCCTCTGTGTTCAATGTATGGTCCTTTTTTCAAGGTACCACCCCTTTCTGCTCTACCCTGAGGTTTCTTCCATTCCTCTTTGGGCTTCTGGAATTTCTCCTGGGAAACTACCTTGCCTCTGGGCTGACTCCTGCCTCGCCCTTGCTGACCTTGCTTATGGCTCAACTTTTCTTCGGATTTCAAAGCCATCTGATAAGCATCCTCTACCGTCCTGATGGTAACCATGCTTAATTCATCCTGAATGTCGTATCTCATACCATTCAGGTATCTGGCAACCTTCTCATCATCGTTCTCCCGATGACCTTCTCTGATGTTCAGTTGATAGAATTCCTTAGTGTATTATTTCACTGTCATCAACTTTTGTCTCAAGTTTTTCATCCTCCTGAATAGGGTTATTTGGTAATCCCTTGGGATGAACTTCTCTTTCATCTTTGCAATCATTCAATACTAACTCTTGATCTTCTGCTTGCCTGTGCAGCGTTTGTATACTTGAAGCTCGTCCCACCATAATGCTGCATGTCCTTTCAAGTGCATGACAACATGCTTGACTTTATTGTCCTCTTTGATATCTTCATAATCGAAGTAAGTCTCAAGAGCTCTTATCCAATCTAGTAGCTCATCTGCATCCATATTTCCTTCATAGACTGGAATGTCCATCTTCACTTTCGCACCCATTCTAGAAATGGATTTGATCAACCGCTCGGTTGATGCATCCTCTGTTGTGACCTCTTCTTCATGTCCAAATTCCTCTTCAACTTTAGAATCACTAAGATCCCCTGGACCAACTCCGTGTCTCTGAGTTGTCTCCATCTCTTCAAGACTTACTCATAGATCTCTCATCTGCCTCTCAATTTTTGGATTTCCTGGCGGCCTACCTCTTCTTCGCACCTCCCTATCTTCTGGATCAGGTGACTGCCTTTCTCTCCTTAGTGGCATGGTGAATCCTCTTCTCTTGCTACAGAAAGAAAAAGGTATTCATTCTCTGATACCACTCTGACGCAATTGCACTCCTCGAAGCACGACCACTTCCTCAGGACCTTCTTCTTCTCGGCCCAAAGACCTCCAAGGCTCTTCTATTTCCCTATCGGGAAATCTTCACCCACAATTCTCTTCACGTGATCCCCTTGAATTATCAGAGGATTGAAACTTGTTGTTTCGCAAGTTCTCTGATGATCGCGGGGCTCTCAAGTCCTCGGGACCCGATGGTCAGTCAATCACTGACTTTCTCTCTCTCTACTACTGGAACTTTGGCTCTATCATGCCTTCACTATTCGCGACCTCAAACACTTGGGTTCCCAACTTCCAATACCTGATGTGCCGAAATGACAAAACTCGTCGTCTCGCTTCCTCACGACTTCACTACTCGTGAGGTCAACTAACTCCTATGTCGGCTCCCGATGCCCGAGACGCCGAAATGTCGATATCTTGCGTCACCTACTACGTCACCCTGCTGTGGCCCACACTGTTTATGCAATCCATCAAGACTTTGCTTCTCACACTATCACGGTTCCCATGGCCAAACCTTCTGCTCCTTTCTCGCGATGACCCGATATCCGATCTCGCGATGGATCCAATGGCCCTAGCTGGCTTGGATCAACGCTCTACCTGTCCTGGGCTTGAACCTTCTTCGCACTTACACAACAACTTTCCTACAACTCTGATAGATCCAACGACTCACAGAACCTCGCGGATTCTCCACGGAGAATACCGACCATCTATCTTTTCTTATGCAATCCCTGAAACGATGGGGTGTCTCTCTTCGAGACTCATTCACCTGCTTGCCAACTTACGATGCTTCCTTTCAACCTGCTCGTAGAACTTCTCTCTGCTGTCCTTCAATAACTTTAAAGGCCTGTTCCTCCTGAGCTTCCTCACGATTCCTAGGTCCTTCGAAAGAATTCTTTGCACGCACTCCTTGCGGAAAATCTTCAACAACATCGAAGTGTTGAAGCTTTCGACCCCGCGCACTCTTGCAGCAGCAGTCTTTCAATCCCTTTTCTCAGAATCACAACTCGGAGACTTCGTTTGGCCTGCACACTCCTTGCACGACACTGTCTCTCTACACTTCTGAGATGAATGAGAACAATGGCTAACTCCAATTGAACCCTTCTGTCGATGCACTCCTTGCGGACAATCCGACTGCACTCCTTGCAGGAATCTCTTGGCTCAATTTAGAGAAACAATTGAAACTCATTCAAATTCCCTCTCAGACTTATATTCAACCATGAAATCACATACACAACATATAAAAGCTAGTTTATAACAGAAAGCAAACATTCATGAGTATAACATCATAAATACACATAGAATGACACCAACAATGGAATTGAATCAAGCTCTTTCTATTAATTCAATGTCTATAAATGGGTGTTCTTCATACAATTCTCTGCTTTCTCTTCTTCTTCTCCTGAATTCTCTTGATGATCCAGAATAATAATACAATGTACAAGGAGGGTGTATATATCCCATTTCCCTTTTGGACTCTACGCTATCAAATCTAGAATTAAAATCCTATCTACCAGCATTAACTAAATTAAATGTCGTCTACCTACCAAAAGGATGAGAGCTATCCGCTCAAGGTCAATTAAAATATACTAAGTGCACTTCATTAATTTCACACATTAATGTTTGGCACAACAAATATCAAGGCATTTTCAAAATTTGTGCTGGCACTGTCCAGCTGTCTTCTGCTTTGCGTTGGCTCGCTTGATGAGTTAGCGATGCTCCTGCATCAATGCTCACGTATGAAAATTAAATGCAAGAAATGAAAGAAATTCTCATGTATTTTTTGAGTAATGTATAAGTTTTCAAGAAGATATTTAACTAGAGGAACCTCCTCTTGTAAAATTTCTGAACCATTCCCCTCTCTAATTTCATCATCTTTGTAGTTATATTCGATCAAAATAACCATCATTTACTCATCAAGTATTTGGAATGGCCTATAATAAAATCCTATATGATTTTCCTATCGTGATGCATTAGAAAGGATCATAAGATTTATTGATATATAAATTTGAATGGAATCTATTCAAAACCTTCAATTCACCATACCTAGCCTTGTATTTTCTCTTCTTTTAATGTCTTTTTGACTAGGTTGCGCTATCCTTAAAGGATTTCTTGATTGATTACATATGCTCCCCATATTTCCCATTCAATTGGTTTGCAGTAGTCTAGAATATGAAATTTGAGGTTTATTCCATATCCTAAACCTTTTTTGTTCTTGTTGAATTTCAATTCTTCACACGGTCTTACAATTATTTTGGAAAAATCATGCTTCACATGTTTGATTACATACATTCATGAATGTTTTATTTTATCAATTGATCCATAATTATCACATTTTGTTTCTATAACCTTTCAAATTGTTGGATAGAATCATATAAAGAGTCATGTAACTGATTAGTTTCTTGATTGCCATTTTGCAAATGTTTTCCTCTTTTACCCATTTTTAGATATTCAATTGTGTCATGCTCGCTTACTTTATGTCTTTCTTTCTTGAAATTTTCACCAACAACATTAGGATGTTAGGTGCTACTGATCAGGCACCAAAAATAGTTATTATATAATGATTTGACTTTGATGTATCTCACTAGAAGACTATTGTGAAAAGACAATGACCTCCTTATTCAATTTTAAGTAGGTATTGATCTCAACTGATTTTTGAATTTAAAAACACCTTATTAACTTTGAAAGGGTTTGTAACTCCACCTTTTGTATAATTCAATGATTCATTTGAATGAATCAAACTTGTCTTTTAATTTGTACAATTAAGTGACTTGATAAACTATTGACTCAAAGAGAATTGTTCTCAATGGATTTACGATTTAATTTCACTCCAATGTCTTAAAGTTCAATGGCACTAAATGACACAATCAATAATCTGATGTTATTGAAGATTCATATTGAACCTTATACCATATTTCTTGTTGAACTTTCAATTATTTTATGGTTTTTTACTTCATGTGTGTATGGTGTAAGGACTAGGTGCAATTTTAATTTTTAAGTGTCCAAACTAGACACAAATTAAGTTCATCAAGCATTAAATAAATCATCACCACACATGAGTTGAGTTGATGATCCTCCACACCAAATCATCCCTTGGTGAAAACAAATTAGTAACATGAAGATCGCACTCCCTTATATTAGTCCTAGTAGGTATCCAGGGAAAGTTAGACTCGAATTTCCCAATGGATTCTCAAGAAATATTATGAAAGTGCTATTATTAACTAGGGTGGAGGAGGAGCCATTGCGTACTTGGATTGATGGTGGAGGAAAATATGATAAATGTGTAGAGTATTTCCCTACTGGTGGACATAAGTGAAAGACATATCTACATAGAATAACAATCACTTGTCACTATTATCGTTGAGATGGACAATGGGGCGAGTTTCTACCAATATGATAGGTGTTTAGAGACCTATTGGATATAAATACACTCAATGGTCCATCACTCACTTTTTCTAGACCAAAAACACATTATAACCAATGAACCAACACACTATACGCTCACCGAGGAACTATATGCTTGTTGGCATTTTATAAGACTCCTACCTTCCTACCAAGTCCTATGCATGCACACATAAGATATTGTTACCCAAATATATTTGCCCATCAAGTCCTATCCATGAGTGCATAATAACTTGTTACTAAAATAACAAAACATAGGGAAATTATCCATTCAAAATATAGCATAGAAAATTAGAAACATGACATAATACATATCAAATTATAGTTAGATTTAATAGGTTGGGATCGAGTGAGCTAGAATATGCATGTTAAAAGGTCAGAGGAGATGCATGGAGTGCTCTACAATTAGAAATTGGATAATAATGAGATAAAATGGGTCAGTTTGAGGTTAGATTTCCTTATTTTTTTTAAGGTGAAATCACAATTTATGAGATCATATGCCACAAAGATTATATGGACACTACATTCTGATAAATTCTTATGGTTGTAACTGTTGTCCTCTCCCTCTCTTGGGATAGAGATTATATTTAATAGTTCTATCTTTCTCTCTCTCTCTCTCTTTCACATATATAGTACACATGATACATTGCATCAAGAAATTACTTCACCACATGATCATGACACAAGAATCTGGAAACAAAATGTCTTTATATTCATCCATAACAGTCACTTACAACCTTTGAACATTTTATAGTGGAAGGGGACATTTCCATGCCATCCTTCCCCGCTAGTGTAAAATGATCAACCCTTTGGATTGTGGCCTCTATGGTCTTTTATAATATTTACAAAACCATTTCAGATCCTGAAATGATGGATCCAAAAATTACCAGTGTTTATAAAATCTATCCTATTACAAAATTATTGGAGATAGATCCTATTCATAAGTGATTGAATACCTATAAACACTATATTATTTGACATCTACATAGTCTTTTGGGTGATGACAACACAACTCGAGATCCTTTTCTGGCACCTGGGCAAATCTTCAACCAAAAATAGGATAATTGTTTAGCCTTTTATCCTTTGTATTAGCCACTAAACCCTGAAAAAGAGGATGATATTTATCCAATTTAAAGTTATAATTCATTTGAAACCTTCATGGAATGATTTATCAACAAAAATAGTCGGTATAGGAAAAAGACTAACGTTCTACCTGCGTCTGTTATTTCGGTAGCTTAAGTGCCTGAAATAGAGTAGAATAAGTTGTCGAAAGTCTTGGGATTCAACACCTAAGGATTCCTTTTCAATACCCGTGTAAGCTTCCGAAATTGCAAGTCTTTGAAATCATTTCCAAAATTGCAAAAATGAAATTTCTTCTACCTGTCTATTCTTTAGGATGTTTATTGAGGTTCACAACAAATACTGCTAGATATTCTAAATCACAATGTGCTCTTGGCTTAGGATATTTAAACATTAGTTTGATCCTTAAGAATCTAACCATTTTATGCAGCTTATGATTCTCCTTGAGCAATTTCTTATTCTTCTTCTTCTCCTTTACATGAATTTTATCTAACCTTTTAAAACAATCTCTTACCTCATCTTATTTTTTCTTTATAGTATGGTTTTGGGATTTAATAACCCTCTCAAGAAAATTCAGCTCCAATATCTCTTCTTTAAGCTTCTTAATATTTAATGATTTTCCGACCTTGCTTCCTAATTTTTCAGGTATTTCGATATCTAGAGATTCAACTTCAGTTTCCTCTCTCTCATCAATAGGTGTTTCAGAATTAGAATCTGAATATGGAAAATTCAAAATGTTCCTATCAGCAACACTGCTTTGGCCCTCAATTCCTTGATCAAGATCAAGCTTCTTTTTTTCCTCCTTGAGCCTGGATGAATGAGTTATCTCTTCTGTCTGAACTGGTGACATAGCCCTTATCTTTATCTTGCTACTCTTTTGTGTAGATGACTTCTTTGTAGGTGTCTTCTTACCCTTAGGCTGGATCTCTTGCTCAACTTCTCCCCAAAATAGGAGATAGTCCCATGCCTTCTCTCTTCTCTAGAGTTCCTCCATCACTATAAGCTTGATGAGGCCATGATGGAAAAGTTTGTTGTGTACCTTATCAGGATTATCTTGAACTTGGTGTGACATATTTATCAAGCTTCTATGAAGGTAGTAGGGTAAATTTAGAGGATACTTGCCTGTAAAATGATTCATCAGTTTGAAGTGATAGAGCATGAATCTACCATACTCACCTTCACAAGTGATGTACACTTGAATTGCCTGAAGAAAATGCTGCCATTTGTCTTCCAGGTAAGACTTGGGAACATCTTTTTGCCAAATAATTCTTTGAAATTCAAGATTAAAGTAAGACCTGAACTCAATATCCTTAGTGATAGTTCTTATAAACCATCTCTCACCTTGCCCAAGCATATATGTTGTTGTTGTAACACTGGCCGGATCAATTTTCATTATCATTGGACCCAAGGTTACTTTTACTCCCTCGAAGCTTCGACCAAAGGCTTCAACAACATCTTGGTGATACCCATGCAATTTCTCACAATACCTGTAGAAAACTGCTTCTTTGAACATCTGGAAAATATCAGGATGATATTCCATATATAAGACATCATTCAACTCCTTCTTGAGAAAATTTCCTCCACTGGCCATTTGCAACAAACGTTAATTCCTGCAAACAAAAAAATCAGGTTGGAGTGGAAGATTAGCGCTGATGTAGGGTGAAATGGAAGCCATATGGAGGAAAATGTGTGAGGTAAACTAGCAGTTTGAATGGAAACCTTTGAAATGAACACTTGGCAGACAAGAAACTTAGATCGCAATGCTTATTTAAAACTGACTAAGAAAGTGATGATTTTGCTCATGAGGAGATAATGGTAATGAATGCTGATCATCGCAGGGTTTTGAATAGACACCTTAGGGTTTCAAATCCTTCATCAAATAATGAATAAAAACCAAAATAAATTATTGAGACTAAGAAAATCATATCTGGAGGTGATTTCAGAACCATTTAAGATGATGATGGTGTATGTACTATCGATGCTTTGAGATTTCGATGGGAAAATATAACCATTAGCAGACTTTTCACTTTTAGAAACTAACTGAGAGTTGTGCCTTCCTTTTTAGCTGCCAAAACTGGGAACTTTCGGCAACTTACAACACATGATAATTTGACCCTTAGCTGCCAAAAGGTATTTCTTGGACACTTTTACACTCAAGAATTCAAACCATCTAGTAAGGACGCAAATGAATCTTTGAAACCAATATCAAAATCACACTGTCTCGAAACCTTTGACTTCTCATATATTTCTTCTCCTTGTAAATCATGGGCAGGATGCCACATGATTTACAACAAAACATTTATGAAGGTAAAATCTTAGTCACCTGAATGATTCCTATGAAACATAGGGTCATAACAGTTTCAAAAATATACTGAATTTTGATTTGAGTATTTTAGGTAGAACTCAAGTGTCTGAGCTTACAAGTTAAGTTTGTGAAGGTATCTTTATTTCCCTAGCTTTTAGATAGATTGATAAGACCTTGATTAGTTTTTATTATTGAACATGTTTGTTATACTATTCTTTGCAAACATTATATGTATTGGGAATAGTAATTTCAGTAATTGCATTTTGTTGTTTCTAAATTAGGAATTATTCTTACACTTTATGATATTGCACATTGTAGAACTAAGAAATCACTAAAATTTGGTGATGTAATTCAGTGTAGAGAATGTGCATATTGCATCATGTACAAAAAAAATACTAGAACAACTAAGCTTTCTCATTGATGAATTAAATTATATTCATAATATTACATGGTGCAATTATTTTGAGCTTGTATTCTACTCATAATTTTCACTACACCATCGCATGGATTCTTCTTTTAGCCTATCGCTTAATGTAAAAATATGAATAAAAAATATTTAAGGTGAATACTGATAATACAAATGATAGCTTTGTTCTTTATTCAATGTTTCTATTTTTGGATTTTTATTCATAAACCATAGTTTGTCTAAATGATGCAATATTTTACTTTGTCATAAAATGATACATCCAAAAAAATTACTATAATTGCCCATGGACAATCTCACATAAAAAAAACATATTGGACATTTCAACAATATTAAATTTAGTTTATGGACAATGTTTTCTATGCATATTTTTGATAAAAAAATTCAAGCACAAACCCACCGATTGCGATTCTTTCATCAAAAACCCACCGATTGCAATTAGCATATACTAATCACTTGCTTATTGTGTTAGATATTTTTTCTATTACACTATTATAGGGACATAGCCACTACATGGATCTTGTTAATTTAGGATTCAATATATGACTTTTGGCTAAAATCCCATAGGGGACTTTTATGGATAATCATCTGTCTCCAAAACTAATTCAAAATCTACTCATGAATAATCTCACTAGGATCTATCTGCTAATATCTACTAATGATTTGATATTCTCATACATCTTAACAACATCTATTTATACTACAAAAATGGGTAAAATCCCTTTACATCAAAGACAAAAACCCTTTACATTGTGATGTCCTTATTTATGCCTTTGAATTTTAATGGGAATAGTCCATAAACCCTCCCATATCATTAAGGCATTCAAATATTCTATCCATGTAAAATTTCAATGCATACAAAAACAATTTGGAAAAATTTCAACATTGGCCCCATTCACATGTCACTCTTGCCCGCCTCTAGTATTTTTATAGTGTCGATTAAGAAATCAATGAAAAAGAGGGATTTTTCATCACAACTATGACATACATACATTGTATATACATTAATGTAGAACCTAAAAGAAAAATGAAGAAAGACTGAAGAAAACTTAAAACTTGCATCAACCAAATTGTGTACTTTGAAAGAAAATTAGAGTTTATGGTTTACATGATGAACTGATGGTGGAAGAAAATGGGTGTGTGAGTGAAATTTGAGTCCAGAAACCCTCCCATATCGTTAAGTCATGAAAATAGTCTATCCATGTCAAATTTCAATGCATACATAAATTGTTTGAAAAAATTTCAAAGTTGGCCCCATTCACAGGTCATTGTTGCAGGTGTCTAGTCCTAGTACAATTTTTGTTCCTTGTTCCTTGTTCTGTGTTCCTCATTCCTCATTTCTTGTTCCTTGTTCCTCGTTCCTTGACCATGGTTTAGTCCCCAAGATCCATTATTTTTTTACAAAACACACCAATGGCATAAAATGTCCCACACGAAGACCAAATTAATATCTGCTACATAAGTCTTTTGTCTTTTTTCAAGGACTATGTAACGAATGTCAATTATAAGAAGATTCAAATAGGACCTAAGAACCTTAAGTTATTTACTTAACCATGGGTGATCATAAAACTCTCATTTAATATTCAAATTGTTACATTTCATTTTCAGACATCACGTGTACCGAGGGTTTAAGCCACCACAAAGGAAACATACAAAGAATATTTGTCTTATGAACAAGATATGGTACTATCCATTTTGAGATTTGGCATAGAGATTTTTTTTATATAATACACTACATTGAACCATAATATAATCCATACACTCCTTTCAAACAATGTAACACCATTCAAATTAGACACAATATTCTTGCGATGAATTAACTATACTATCGATGAAATTTTTTCGTAGATAGTATAGGTAATTCATCGCAAGATTATTTACATTCATCTCTCTTGCAACAATATCAATTGATGCTTGGATTCATTTCATATTTGGTTTATCAACTTGAAATTAAAATTTTATACTTTGCAAGCTAGATGGACCTTGAGTCAAATACAAATATGAAATTTGGAATCGTTAACATATCTACTAGAACATATGAAAAATAGGGTTTATGGTTTCCATGATGATATGATGATCGAAGAAAGTGGGTGTGTGAGTGAAATTTGAGTCCAGAAACCCTCCCATGTCGTTAAGGCATGCAAATATTCTATCCAAGTCAAATTTCAATGCATACTGATACAGTTTGAAAAAATTTCAAGGTTGGCCCCATTCACATCTCATTGTTGCCCGCCTCTAGTATTTTAATGGTGTTGATTAAACAATCAATGAAAAAGAGGGATTTTTCATCACACCTATGACATAGATACATTGTATATACATTAATGTATAACCTAAAATAAAAATTAAGAAAGACCGGCGAAAACTTAAAACTTGTGTCAACCAAATTGTGTACTTTGAAAGAAAATTAGGGTTTATGGTTTATATGATGAATTGGTGATGGAAGAAAGTGGATGTTTAATTCAAATTTGAGTCCATAAAACCTCCCATATCATTAAGGCATGTGAATATTATATCCATGAAAACTTTCAATGCATACATAAACTGTTTGAAAAAATTTCAACGTTGGCCCCATTAACAAGTCACTATTGTCAGTGTCTAGTCCTCGTACAATTTTCGTTCCTTGTTCCTTGTTCTGTGTTCCTCATTCCTTGTTCCTTGTTCCTTTTTCCTTTTTCCTCATTCCTTGACCATGGTCTAGTCCCCAAGATCCAATATTTTTGTAGAAAACATACTAATGGCATAAAATTTCCCACACAAAGACCAAATTAATATCCGCTACATAAGTCGTTTGTCTTTTTTCAAGGATTATGTAACAAATATAAATTATAAGAAGATTCAAATAGGACCTAAGAACCTTAAGTTCTTTTCATAAACATGTCTGACATAACACTATCATTCAATAGTCAAATTGTTACATTTCATTGTGAGGCATCATGTGTACTAAGGGCTTGAGGCACCAAAAAGGAAACATACAAAGAATATTTGTCTTATGAACAAGATATGGTACTATCCATTTTGAGGTTTGGATTAGAGATTGTTCTTATAGACTACACTACATTGAAATATAATATAATCCCTAAACTCCTTGAAAACCATGTAACACCATTCAAATTAGACAAAATATTCTTGTTACGAATTAGCTATACTATCGACGAATGTTTTTCGTTCATCGTATAGTTAATTCATCGCAAGATTATTTACATTTGTCTCTCTTGTGACGATATTAAATGATGCTTGGATTCATTTCATATTTGGTTTATCAACTTGAAATTAAAATTTCATACTTTGCAAGCTAGTTGGACCTTGAGTCAAATACAAATATGAAATTTGGAATCATTAACATATCTACTCGAACATATGAGAAATAGGATTTATGGTTTCCATGATGATATGATGATCGAAGAAAGTGGGTGTGTGAGTGAAAATTTAGTCCAAAAACCCTCACATATCATTAAGGCATACAAATAGTCTATTCAGGTCAAATTTCAATGCATACAGATAAAGTTTGAAAAAGTTTCAACATTGGCCTCATTCACATGTTACTGTTGCCCACCTCTAGTATTTTTATGGTGTTGATTAAGAAATCAATGAAAAAGAGGGATTTTTCATCACAACTATGAGACAAATACATTGTATATACATTAATGCAGAACCTTAAAGAAAAATTAAGAAATACTCAAACAGGTTCATCGAAACTTCATTGATGCATGCAATATTGTGACAACAATATTGATGAAATCTTATATGATCATGATGGTATAAAAATGAAAGAGCTTCTCTTGGTTTCAAGAATAATTTATCCTCTAATGAACAAGGCCAACCATGTGAAGGTGGAAGCTCATATGGCCCCTCCCCTCCCCCTCACATCACTCTCAATTGATCCCCAAAACCCAATCTATAAAATAGAAAATAATCGAAAGCAACGTCCTATT
>SNQJ01S0031113.1:30491-49248 GCA_010110895.2 Picea sitchensis
TCAGTGAAAGAAAAGTGAGAAATTGTTAATAGCTCAAAATACTGATTCACCCCCCCCTCTCAGTATTTTTCAACAGAGTCTTTAATCATGGAGTCGCCAGACAGATAATACAGTCAATTCTATGTCCTCCTTTTGTCCTCCATCAAAAGTCGGATCTATGTCATTTTCCTAGGGAAACTCTATTCACTTTCGTTCCCCAACAACGACACCAAATTTTTATCACTCCAGGAGTCTTTCCCTTACTGTAAAGGGAATGGTCCTGGTAACTTAAATATTCAATAATGTGTGGGAAAAAGGATCAAGTAGGATGACTTAATATGCTCACATCCACTCAGAAACACATGAATCCACTCGAAGATGGAAGGATTTCTACTATACTGCTCAAAAGGTTTAAATCAAAGGTGTGGACGTATGGAAATACGTGAATGTCCAGCTATGACAGGGAAAGTACTTATCATACTAGCATAAACATACATATGATTGCATACCTAAATGGTCAGACATAATAGGTAAGATACTTGCATCTCTAGCTCATCAATGCAAAGACAGGATGACAACCATCATGTATTAGACAAGCATGAGAACATGAATGTAATATTCATAAACAAGTATAGCAAAGAAAGGGAAATGAAAATATGAACAAAGCACAATGAAAGAATCTTTTGTGTCAAGATGTACTCATAAATGTCTTCCATGAAGTATGGCTACAAGTCTCCAAAGTTGAATCAATCAGCCTCAAGGACTGAACCCCCCTTTGAATTATGTCTCTGTGGGCTTTAAATAAGATTTACAAATCAGTTTCAAGATCCTCAAAATATGGATCTAATAACCTCTTTTCCTATCTGAAATTCGAATTTGTGAGGTGGTTGGAAAAGACAGAAATTTTTGGAAATATGCTGCTAAAAGATTGACCTATATCTCTCAAATCAAAATAGATTTTGGAAAATGGAGAGAGGTTTTTGAAGAGAAGATCATGCTTGTAAAAAAATCTCTCACTTTCCAAAAACACCTTTCCATATGATCTGAATCGGTCTCCAAAGAAAGTGACTAAAACAGGAAAAACCATATTTCCAAATCTAGTGATATTCCTACATTTTAGGATTTGATCCCTAGAATGTTTCCAATGATGAAATGAAGTGCCACCTGCACCCATGGATGATATTTGGTAATATATTTGAGTAATAGTCATCATATTCTCTTAAATACACTCTAGCCAAGTCGACTTTTGACTTTCTGTGAATTCTGGAAAATTTATGCACTTTCGGTGGCTAACGTGACCAAAACAGAGCATCCTTAGCTGTTGAAAGATACCACTTTTTGTGGCTAACAGGACCAAAACAAAGCATCATTAGCTGCCAAAAGTGTAGAATTTATTTGTGAAGTAGATCATGGGTCGGAGACTATTTCTTTATCCCTGATAGTTCATAAAATAACCTATAATATATCTAAGCATATCAACTTTGATCATTTTAGCTTCTCTTACATCATTTTACCAAATTAAGGTTTTATGCCAAAATGTAACATTCCCAATGCCTTAGACCAACACTCAATTCCTTTGGGGTTGATATTTGGAAAGTGAAAACCCTGGACTCTAAAGAGAACTACCTACAATGTTGATCATGTATACATATGTTCCTTTGGTCAATTCCATCAGTAAACCTACAAAACAGAGTATAATAATGATGTGTAGTATTTGATAGCTCCAACAATATTCATAGTCTTCAATATCCTATAGTGTGATGACAAATCACTTCAATATCCTTTTATGACAGCTGAGGAATTCTTGACCAAAAATAGAAAGGCCACTTGGTCTTCTACCTTAGCATCTGCCTCAAAAACTAGAAAAGGATGATGATTTGTATTTTTTTAATTCTTATCTTTCATTAGAAACCATCCCCACGTGATCTGGAAACAAACATCAGTGATCTGGGAAAAAAGATGACCATTCTACCAGTTTTTGCGATTTCAGTGGATTAGAGGTAGAAAATCATGGAGGGTAAGTTGTCGAAAGCTCTGGTTTCGGTGGCTAAGAGTGCCTCAAAAAGTGGCCCTTAGCCACCGAAAGTGAAAACTTGAAGTTTTTTCTAATGAAAGTGCAGACTCCTTTTCTTCTCAAAAAGACAAGTCTAAGTCTTATCTTAAGGACACTTAACTCAAAAATAATAACATTCTATCATCAAATGACCTTCTTATCACCAAATAACAAAAAATTGAAAAATTTGTTTGAGGAGATAACAGGTCCATTACCCAAACTTTTGTGCTATCGAAATTCGCTACCCGACTTTCTTCAAGGGTTGACATCAATGGCAACCAACCTTAATCAACTAATAGCACTAGAAATAGCTCCATATTTAGCATCGGTGTTAGCACTGGATTTAACGTTGGATGTGACTAAATAGTTAATTAGTTGAGGTGTTGGGGGTTAAATGGATATGTGCTTTGAAGATTATGGGGTTTAGAGATTTTGGGTACAATTATTAAGGGTTAAGGGATGAAGGGTTAGGGTTTAAGGGATTAAGGATCAATATCTAAGGGATTTTGTGCTTACAGGTTAGGTAGTTTGATGGTTGATGGCTTAGAGATTATGGGCTAGGGGATGAATTTTTAAGTGCTTAAGGCATAGGGGTTTATGGATTAAGGGATTAGGGATTAGGGTTTAAGTGTTTAAGGGTTGATGGATTAGGGATTGGGGGATTTAGGGATTTTGTTTTAAGGTATTAGTGATTAAATAATGTTGAGGGCTTAAGGGTTTAGGGATTAGGGCTTAAGGATTTAAGGGTCAATGGCTTATGGGTTAGGGGATTTAGGGATTTCTAAAAAATATACTGAAATTTCATGGAATGTCTTCCAACATGCCCATCACCAATGTCATCCACCGATGCTACATGGTGAGTAGTGCATGGGCCCAACATTGAAATTTCTTCAAAATATTCTTGTATGCATTGAAATTTCACATGGTTAGACTAGACACATGCCTTGAGGATATGTCAAGGTTTCAAGACTCAAGGATGCCTGATGTCCCCACATAATATTTGATATCATCCATGTTTGCATCAATGTTCATCATGCAGTCTCATTTTCATCATTCACCATTCACATTTACATAATGTTTGTCGAAACTCTCTTGAAATTTTATGGAACGTGTTCCAACATGCCCATCACCAATGTCAACCACAATGCTGCACGATGAGCAATGAATGAGGCCAATGTTGAAATTTCTTCAAACTCTTCTTGCATGCATCAAAATTTGACATGGTTAGACTAGAGACATGCCTTGATGATATGTGAGGGTAGTAATATTGAAGGATATTTCCTGGGATCCTAACATAATATTTGATATCGTCCACGTTTGCATCAATGTTTATCATGTAGTCTCATTGTCATCATTCGTCATAATACCCATCTATAGAATCTTTGTCAAAACTCTCCTAAAAGTTCATGGAATGTCTTCGACCAACACGTCCATCACCAATGTCATCCATTGACGTTGCACGATGACCAGTGAATGGGGTGAATGTTGAAATTTCTTCAAACTGTGCATGTATGCATCGAAATTTGACATGGTTAGAATAGACACATGCCTTGATGGTATGCGAGGGTTTGATGACTCAAGGATGCCTGATGTCCTCACATAATCTTTGAGATAATCCACATTTTCATCAATGCTCATTATGCAATCTCATTGTCATCATTCATCATTCCCATGTATATTATATTTGTCAAAAGTCTCTTGAAATTTCATGGAATGTCTTCCAACACTCCTGTCACCAATGTCATCCACCGACAAGACATGGTGAGCAGTGAATGGTGCTAACATTGAAATTTCTTGAAATTGTGCCTATATACATCAAAATTTGACATGGTTAGATGAGACAGATTCCTTGAGGGTATGTGAGGGTTTCAAGACTCAAGGATGCCTGATGTCCATGCATAATCTTCGACATCCTCCACGTTTTCATGAACCTTCATTATGATGTCTCATTTTCATCATTCGTCATTCCCATATACAAAATCTTGGTCAGAACTCTCTTGAAATATCATGTAATGTCTTCCAACATGCCCATCTGCAATGTCGTCAACCGACTTGACACAGTGAGTAGTGAATGGGGCCAACGCTGAAATTTCTTCAAAATTTGACTGTATGCGTTGAAATTTTACATGGTTAGACTAGGTGAATGCATTACAATATGGGAGGGTTTTAAGACTTAGTGAAATCATTGAGATTGAATATTCATGTTTTGATATGAAATAGGAAACTAAAATTGAGCTTTAATTTATTAAATTTTCACCTAATTCTAGGTGATTAAAATAATTTATTTTGTTTAATTATTTTATGTTTAGCTCTTAATAAAACATAATAAAAAATGTACCCAATAACAATACCAATATGCATTACCAATACCAATACCATTGCATACCATTTCCGATACCATTGCATACTATTGCATAATAAATACCATTCTTGATGCAGGAGCATTGCTCCAACTCATCAACATGTCAGCAGCTAGCACAACAACGCACTTGGAGGGAACAAACCCCAAAGAAGGATGCGCCAACCATCCCAATTTTGAGTTTAAATATCAATATTTAATTAAATTTAATGTAATTAAATGTTGAGTCTCAAGGAAAGTCGAGCCCTTGTATTTGTACAGGTTGAGTGTCGAGTCACCTTTAATGGCTAACAGTTAGGTGGATCTAGATTTGATTCAGACTAGATGTTTATTTATTGCAATAAAGCCTTAGTGGTAGGTTTTTTTTATTGTGAAGTGATAGCACTAAGGTAGTATGTAGGAAAGGATAGAGAAGCCCCCTAATGTATAAATCAATGTAATGTATGCCCAAGAGAGGTTGTTGTTGTTGTTGTAAATTAGGAGAGTGAGATAAGAGAGGAGAGGAGAAGCAATTGAGACTCAATTGTAGTCCAGACTTGTACACAGTGTAAAGACCATTCAATTTTTAATAGAAAGAGAATATTTCCCTGCATATGATTTTCTGTGTGATTTATATGTGTTTTCTAAAGGAACATGAATGTTTTCTATGTATATGGGTGAATGTTGTTAGTGCATGTATGTTTCAATTTTAGAAATTGATAAAATTCCCTATCTTTGTAGTTTTATAAGTGTTTTGGGATCTTTAGGCTAGTGCAAGGAGTGCACACCAAAGTTGTTGAAAAAACCAGTGAAGTTAGTGCAAGGAGTGCATTAGAACTCTGTCTTGAGTTTAGGGAAGAGCGTGCCAGGTGGGCACACTAGAAAAAGTCAAAAAATCAAAAGGGTAGACTGTGCAAGGGAGTGCACATCAGATTTGTTGAACACTCTGAGGAGCTAGCGCAATGATCTCACAAGAACTCTATTTTGAGTTATGGGAGAAGGTTTCCAAGTGGGCACACCCTAAAGTTAATATTAGGAGATATAGTCTACGTCTATGCATAGTAAAAGGTGCAAGGAGTGCACAGAGGAGACACTTTGTTAAGTGTTGTTCAAGTTAAGGAAAGTAAGTGTAAGGAGTGCATAGGTGACTGTCAAAGTCCCAAGTTGAAGAAATAAAGTGAAAGGAGTGCACCATAAGCCAAGGGTTTTAAAGTGCGGAAGCTCAGGAGAAAGAGCGTCTTTGCTACCAGGAGGGCAGAAGGATTCGTTGAAGAATAAAAGGGCCAAGTCCCTTTGAAAACCTCGAAAGAGTCGAAAGATTGGGAGGTATGGTGCAAGGAGAGACCAAGCAGTCAGGTTTGGGGAGGAAGAAGTCAAAGGTTAAGCCTTAGATAAAATTGAGCAATCCTTCATTGGAAGGAAAGTTGCGCAACAATAGAAGCATAAGCTAAAAAAATCGTCAGATTGGTTGCGGGAAGCAATCTAGACCATCAGTTCCAAGTCTAGAAGGGAGAAGGAGTGTGCAGAGGAGGAAAACATATATTACTCATTAGATATGAGAAAGAGGATCAACCATAGTCAAATATAGGTAATAAGAACGACCATTAACCGTTAAGTCCTTCATACTTCGTTGCTTCGACAGAAATGGGTTGTGGTTATAAGCCCAAGTGAAAACCCCAAAGCTATGAAGGACGAAGAAAATATTGGTCGTTGGTGCCAGGAGTATGTGGAAATACATTGAGCGCACTTTGAAGTTTGGTGCTCCGAAAGACCTGAGGTGTAAATTGAAAAGGATATCAAACTCTCGAAGTCCTGAAGCCCAAAGTAAATCTAGGCCGTTGGATGTAAAATATGTGTGTTAGTGGATCGGGAAGTTCAGAAGTTCGACTATCCATGAGAATAATGGCATGGATTTTTCAAAAATCCTGAAGCTCCGAAGAGCGGAGTATATCCCATCCGTTGATAAGAGGGGACATATGGCACTAGATCCTATAGTCTAGAGAATTGGTACTCTAGAGGAAATTGAAGTGTAGTTTCTTTGAGTTGAGAATTCCCAAAGGCTTGAAGGTCAGAGTTAATCTTGATCATTGGTTAGAGAGGGACACATGAAGCATGGATCAAAACTCCTTGTCACTTCGGAGTTTAGTGATCCAGAGACTTTTGTGTGTGCACATGTGAGAACTCCCAAAGCATGATATTCCGAAGCATATCTCAGCCATTGGTCATTGGAGAGCATATGACCATCGATATAGGATCCTTCGAAGGTCTGCCAGTTCGATGTTCAAAAGTATTTTAAGTCCGAGCAACGAGGACTCCTAAATCCCAGAGATGAGAGTAGATCCAGGCCATCCATCTGTGGAGACATGTGGAAGGCATATCTAACCTTTGCTAGTTCAGAGTTCAGTGGTTGTAAAGGGTGTGATGTGAAGACACCTGAAGTCTCGAAGCATGGGAGCTCCGAAGTCCAAAGTTCTTCAGAACATTTATATTTAGCCCCAAATTTTGGGCCCATAGTCCCTTGTAAGTATTTTCTTGACTTAGGGACCCCCGGAAAGCAGGATTTTCACTCAAGAAAGAAGGTTTAAGGCCTATGTATTTGATTTTGAGGGCTCAACACGAGCCTGTGAGCTGATCCAACTCCCAAATTTGATCAAGCCTAGATCGGGAGGTCGCGTAGACTTTAGGGAGTGGGTGGGGTGTTGCATCAATTTCCAATACCATTGCATACTATTTTCCAATACATTTCATACCAATTCATAATAAATACCATTGCATACCAGTGCATAATAAATACCATTTCCAATACCATTGCATACCATTCCATACTAAAATGATTGCATACCATCACATACAAATGCATAATAAATACCATTGCATACTAATACCATTTTATGTAGGAGCATTGCTCAACCTTAGTAGTGAGCCAAAATTCCAGCTCATCAAAGTGCATTTAAGGAGGGGAGAGGTGCCAACCCTCTCACTTTCCCCTCATTTTCAAATTTCAAATACAAAATTAAATGCAATTAAATGCTGAAAGGCTAGAAGAGCCAAATCAATGTCTTTGTACATGCAAGAGATATGGTCGACTTTAATGGTTGACATGCTAATAGGATCTAGATCCAATTCAGACTAGATGGCCATTGAATGAAATTCAATGTAATTAATGAGATTGAGGTGAGTTGGAGGGACAACTCGAGGAGACCCTCTTTTGTAAAATATATTAATGTCAAAATTCATTAGAGATAGCATCTAGAGTAGATGAACAAGGAGAGAAATCAATAGAGTATAGAAGAGTCGAGACTTTGTTGCAGTATGAGCTTGTACACATTGTAAACAAACATTCATATTAATACAAAGARAAGTTTTTCCTGCATATGGTTATGTATGTGTTTCCATGTTTTTTATGAATGTTATCTATGTGTGTTTACATGAATGCATGTTGTAGGTGTTAGATTTCATTTGCATGAGTAAGATATACTTCTCTATATTTTTTATTTTGTTGGATTTGTTCTAGGTTATTTAGGTTGTGCAGGGAGTGCACGACAAAGGATTGAAACTCTGTAGCCAGCGCAAGGAGTGCACATATGAACTATTTCGAGTCAGATAAGAACGTGTCAGGAGGGCACACCRGAATAGTTTACAGACTCAAGGAGAAGCCTCAAGGTTGTTGAATACCTTGGAGGAGAGATTGTGGAGAGAAGGCACAAAAGACAAAATTGTTGAAGATTTTGTAGAGCTCTGCGAGGTGGGCTTCGAGCAGGTGCAAGTGTGCACAATAAGAACTCTGACTCGAGTTCTATAAGAAAAGAATTTTCAGAGGATAAGACACTCACAATTTTTTTGAACACTCTATAAGCTCAGTAAGGAGTGCTTGAGAAGAAGTTTTGAAGAGGGAACATACATCTCTTCGAGGAACAAAAGGGATAGAGACATTTGAAATCCGAGCAATTGAAGCTCAAGGTGAAACAAAGTTGTTGAACACTCTGGAGGAAGACCTATGCAAGAACTACACCAGGCCAACACTTAGATGAAGTGTTGAAAGACAATCATTTGAAGGCTAGTCAAGCGTAAGGAGTGCGCCAGAGGTAAAGTATTTTCACTTTACAATCTCAGGAGGAAGAGCATTGAGTTTCTAGGATGGCACCAGAAAGTCCTTTGAAGGACACAGAAGGGACAAGACCCTTATATATTCGATCAAGATAAAGCTCATGAGGAATAGTTCCATTGGGCACAGAGTCTTTTCTAAGAGCGCAGAAGGCTGAGAAAAGTCTAAGTCTCAGATTGTGGGAGAAGTGATAATTGTGCACATGAGGAAGGACTCGCCAAAGTCCCAAAGCCAAGTGAGGTTGTCCATCGTCTGGATTGATAGGTGGAAATAGATCTGAGAGTTTGCGAGGAATAAATTTGAAAGAATTTGTGTAGCACAGAGTGAAACCTTATCGAAGTTGTGAAGAGTGAAGTGAATCTAGACCATTGATATAGAAGGACACGTGGTAGAGATCCATGCATTTCAGAGGAAAGTTACTTTGGAAGAAAGAGGAGAGTAGGGTGGAGGAACTCCTGAAGGTTGGATTCTGAAGAAGATCATAGCCATTGGTTGTGGGATATATGTGGCCTGTAGATATGGTCTCGGGTAAATTTGTTGATTCAAAGATAAGGGAAAAGGGAGCAATATACTCACACAAGGTCCAGAGCGTGGAGTTGTGAAGAGGATTGGACTGAGTTCATAGCTCAAGGTCATGTGAAGAAGAATAGGGGCTTAGGAGGAGCCCACACATCTCACAGGACCTTCACCTAGGACGAAAGGGGGCCCATGTTAAGTTGATTTGAGTTCCAGTAGGGGCCCAAAGAGCCAATTCGGCTCAGGAATGGGAAGATCCTATACTTGGAGGTCGCAGAAACCCCAGGTGGGGAGGGGGGATGCATCAATTGGTATCAGAGCTTGATTTTTGTCTACAGATTGTAGGAAAAGGAGGAGACAAATGAGATAGTATGATACCATCAAGTGGTATCAGATACTGAATTATTTTTTAGGTAACAGAGAGTGGACAAAGAAAATAGTTTGATACCATCAAGTGGTATCAGAGAGGAAATTTTCTTTCAAACATCAGGAAACGGAAGGAGAAGATAACCCTACAACATCAAGTAGTATCAAGATCCTAATTTTTCTTGTAGACAACAAGAAAAGGGGGAAGAACAGACAAAGTGTGATGCTCTGTAAATATTGTTGCAAGGTGTGCAGCAGATGGAAAAGAACTAGGTGGGATGAAGACAGAGGAGAAATATGGCAACTGAAGGCCATAAGCATGGTCAAAGCAAGGACCGCCAACAAAAAAGAAAAGAAGATATGGACAAAGAGATCAGGGAAATTAGATCAGAAATGGAGAGGCTATCATTAAATATGCATCAAGAATCACAGGTACCCTGGAGGTATGAATGGCCTCTAAAAAAGAAAAGCAAAGTGGCCTATTAAAAAATTCTTGGCTAGAAGGAAGAAAAAAGTGTTGAGGAGGTGGCTGAGGGAAACTAAAACTCTCGGTGAAACAATGGGACTGATTCACGTCTGTGAGCCATAAGTTGGAAAAATCCTCAGTGATGTGAAGGAGAAGGGATTAGAGGATCTCATGAACTGTCGGGAGAGAAGTGATGAACTTTCAAATTTCTAGGTGGGAAATGCAATGATATTAGTCGATCTCATAAAATCCTAGGAGGGCAGAGGAGAAATCTCATATTGCTAGGTGGGAAAGGGAGAAGAGATGAACTCAACTAAGAGTTCATGTTAGCAAGGAGTGTTGACAGATGAAATGGAGGAAAAGGAAAGGCCTCATTCATACAAAGATTCATGTGGATTTGCAGACCATGTGAATGAAGATGATGAGAATTTAAATACTTCTATCATAGAGGAGGAGGATCAGAGGAGCATTTTGATCATTGTGGGAATTGATATATTCCTGCCACATAGCCCAATTGAGGCCAGAGTGTGTTTTTCCGATGAAACAACAGAATAAAGACATCCAAGTGTGACTTTCATAGAGGAGAGAGAGAAGACATCATAATATTCCCAAGCAGTAGCATAAGAAGAAGAACATTATGAGGAATGGATCAAAATTTTCAGCCAAGAAGATGAACAGAAGATGACTGCAACAATGGAGTCTACAAAAAAAGAGGACGCAAAAAACATAGATTTTTATAATATGTGTGAATAAATGGAATCCCTGAGAGAAGGGTGGTAGTGCAAAGGATGCACATCCAACAGGATAAGTTGGAAATAGATGGAGGAGAATACCATCCTGGGGAGCAACTAGAAGAAGCGAGAGTTGTACCAATAGAACTGATAGAATCCAGTCTGTCATAGGAGATAGTTGAGCAACAACTTAGTGATGAGAAGCCTGCAGAACTGGAAGCTATAGCAGAGTGGAAAGTCAATACCACAGAAGAAGAAGACAACATGGGAGATCGATATGATCTTCCCTTTCATCAGCATAAGGAGGATATGCAGTCGAGCAGACTGCAAAGGAAGACCCAACCAATAGATCGACTGGAAGAATTCATCAAGGAGATAAGGAATATGATGGTGAAGTCAAGAAAAGAAAGTGCCAGCCAGGAGAAGCTGATCAAAAGAAGAGGAGGACCTAAAAGAGTAGCAAGAAAGAAGCAACAACAACAACAGATAAGAGCAGCAAGAGGACAGCTCCAAAGGAGAGTATGGGATCCAGGTGGATTTAAACACTAGATCAAAGGAGCTCATGAGAAGGAGCTCATGATTTTCCTAGTAGTGGAGTATGATGCAGGAGCATCGCTCCACTTCAACAACGCACCAACATTCCATCTCATCAATGCACATTAAAGGAGGGGAGAGGCACCAACCCTCTCATTTTCCCGTCATTTTTGAATTTCAAATATAAATTAAATGCAATTAAATGTTGAAAGGATGGAAGAGCCAAATCGATTCTTTTGTACATGCAGGAGATAGGGTCGCCTTTAATGGATGACAGGCTGATGGGATCTAGATCTGATTCGGACTAGATTTCCATTGAATGAAATTCAATGTAATTAATGAGAGTTAAGTGAGTTGGAGGGAGATCTCGAGGAGCCCCTCTTTTGTAAAATATATTAATGTCAAAATTCATTCGAGCTAGCATGTAGAGTATATGAGTGAGGAGAGAACTCAAGAGAGGAGAGAAGAGTCGAGACTCTGTTGTAGTACAAGATTTTACACATTGTAAACAAACATTCATATTAACACAAAGAATAGTTTTTCCTGCATATGGTTCTGTGTGTGTTTCCATGTGTTTTATGAATTTTATCTATGTTTTTTTACATGAATGTATGTTGTAGGTGTATGTTTTAGATTTCATTTGCAGGAGTAAGATATACTTCTCTATCTTTGCGAGTTTGTTGGATTTGTTTTGGTTTCTTTAGGTTGTGAAAGGAGTGCACGAAAGAGGCTTGAAACTCTGTAGCTAGTGCAATATGTGCGCATATGAACTTTTTCAAGTCAGAGAAGAACATCCCAGGAGGGCACACCAAAATAGTTTACAGACTCAGGGAGGACCCTCAAGGTTTTTGAATACCTTGGAGGAGATATTATGCAGAGAAGGTACAAAAGAAAGAATTGTTGAATATTCTGAGAGCTCTGCTAGGTGGGCATCGAGTAGGTGCAAGTGTGCACAATAAGAAATCTAACTCGAGTTCTATAATAAGAGAAGTGTCATAGGACAAGAAACTCACAATGTTGTTGAAAAATATATAAGCTTAGGAAGGAGTGCTTGAGAATAAGTTTCCAAGAGGGCACATACATCACTTCGAGGAGAAAAAGGGACAGAGACCTTTGAGGTATGAGCAGTTGAAGCTCAAGGTGAAATAGAGTTGATGAACACTCTGAAGGAATACCTGTGCTATGACTGCACTAGGCCAACACTTAGATGAAGTGTTGAAATAAATAAATTTTGAAGGCTAGTCAAGTGTAAGGAGTGCACCAGAGGTAAAGTAGTTTCACTTTACAAGCTCGGGAGGAAGAGTGTTGAGTTTCCAAGAGGGCACTAGAAATTACTTTGAAGGAAGAAGAAGGGATGAGACCCTTAGAGATATTAGCAAGCTAAAACTTAGGAGGAATAATGCGATTGAGCACAAAGTCTCTGCAAAGAGTGCAGAAGGATGAGAACAGTCCAAGTCTCAGATTGTGGGAGAAGTTCTAAGTATGCACAGGAATAAGGACTTGCCAAAGTCCAAAAGTCACGAAGCCAAGTGAGATCATCCATCATCTGGATTGACAAGTGGCAGCAGATCCGAGAGCTCACAAGGAAGAAATTTGGAAGAATTTGCATAGCTCAAAGAGAAACCTTCGCGAAGTCACGAAGAGAGAAGTGAATATGGACTGTTGATCCAGAAGGACACATGGCAGATATCCATGCATTTAAGAGGAAATGTACTCCAAAAGAAAGAGGAGAGCATGGTGGAGGAACTCTTGAAGGCTGGAGTCCGAAGTAGATCATAGTTCTTGGTTGTGGGAGAGATGTTGATCGCAGATCTAGTCTCGGGTAAATTCGTCGATTCAGAGATCAAGGAAAAGGGAGAAAGATACTTGCACAATCTATGAAGTGCGGAGTTGCAAAGAGGATTGACCCAAGGTTATGAAACCAATACAGATACCAATACCAATACCAATAACATTGCATTGCCAATACCAATACAGATACCATTACCAATATGCATTTCCAATACCAATACCAATACCATTTCATTGCCAATTCCAATACCATTGCATAATAAATACCAATGCTTACCATTGCCAATATGAATGGATACCATTGCCAATACCATTGCATACGATTTCATACCAATGCATAATAAATACCATTCCCAATGCCATTTCATACCAATTGAAAATACACATTATTTTCATCACCCTTATGACCGTTAATGATGTAAACCTATCCTTTGTCTTGAGAAGGATCAATGGCCTAAATCCCTGAAGAAGAATGAAGATAATTTTTCCAGAGAGATGGAATTATACTTTTCCTTTCTCAAAAAAACTTAGAAAAAAGGATCGTCGCACCTTTCTTAGTGTTAAGGGTGCGACGATATAGGATCGTCACAGGTTTCACCACAATGTCCTGCGACGTCATTGTAGTTTTCTCAATGTTAAGGGTGCGGCGATATTTGTACGAAGGAAATAGAGGCTTCAAGGGTGAGGTGACCTCCGATTAGTTTGGATCTGAGTCGCATCCCTGATCTCATGGGATCATCCTAACCTCCTTTCCCAATCCTTTTCAGCCTATAAAAGGAGAGGATTTCTCATGGGGAAAGTCATCTTTGGATTGAGTTGGCTAGAGCTTGATTGAGTTCTTGAGTTTTGTAGCATGGATGTTTTGGAGCTTATATGTTGGCTTTGAGCTTTGCTTTGTCAAGATAGATTGTTGATCTCAGAATCCATGGAGCAGAAGTGTGTGGGAAGCAAGGAAATTTTGGAAGGGACCTTACAACATAAAGACATTTGTTGTATTCTCCTTTTCATATCTTTAATACAATGATATATTTATTTCTCATGAAATTGGTCTTATTTTATTGTATGACTCCTTGATCAGATACATAGGTTTTTTTGAGTATACGTTGTTTCTTTCACTTCGTTGTCTTGTGTCTTTTTACAGGTTCAACATCCCATAATCCTTGGAACGGAGTGAGGATGAAACTAGTGAGGAAAAATGACATTTAAAAGGTATGTCATTTATCTCTTGTTAGTTAGTATGCTTTATGATTAAAACTTAAGGAAAGTTTTATGTTATGTCTTGTTTTGTTCTAGTTTCAGGGTGAAACTAGGGAGATCTCTTTGTGTCTGCACTTATCGATTTGTCCAATAAAAAAATTGGCGACCATATTGGGGAACAAATCGTTTTCCTAGTTTGTCTTGGTTTCTTTCTTTGATTGCTTGGGTTCTATTTTCTGAGTCACTGGGAGATCCAACTTGACTCTCTGACTGTTAAACCTCACTGGAAAAACTTTCTTGCTTTTTATTTTTTCCAGTTTTCCTTTGATCATCACACCCTACTTTGAGAGACAGTGCAATGATATAGGATCGATGCACCCTACATTTTGACACAAGGAGGCATATTCACATTGTACTTGTTCTTTATCCTGCGACGATCAAGGATCGTCGCGCTGTGTTAGTCTACAACCTGAAACAATTGTGATTTTTTATTTATTTTTGATGGTTTTTCTTGCCCAAATCTTAGATATGGTTTTGGGGTGATTTGTTGGGTCTGTTTACAGTCTTGTTGACAAGTTTTAATCTTCTTTTGGCCTTTATTTGCTTTGTTTTATATTTCTTTCTTTTGAAAGATTTGATCTCTTTCTTTGAGTGTCTTTCGGTTACAAAGCATTGTTTTTTCTTTAGAATTGTTTAGTGCAAGAACATTTCTTTTTTTGAATAGTTCGTTTTAAAATATTTTTTTTAGATTGGGGGAATCTTTGCATTTGAAGTAGCGAAATTGCATGGTTTTTGATATTTTTGGTCTTGAAATGTTAGGATCATTTCTTGAAGATCTTGATATTGATGAGTTTAATAAAAAATTTAGGACATTGTGCATCTGGGAATGATAAACGTTTTCTCCTTCTCATAATATATCTTTCGTCGAAGTGAAATATTTGCATTCTCATTTATTTGCATTGTTTAGAGTTGGTCAAAACATCATTTAGTCCATGCTTTTTTTCTCTTGAGTAACAATATCCTTAAAACAAATCGCTTATAAAAATTGCTTAGACATTTTTATATATTTTTTGGTAGCAAACCTACAATAGATTAGTTGTAGGGATTTGGAATAGGTGTGAAAGATAACTTTCCAAAGATGTAAACAAACATAGAATCTTAAGTTAGGGAGCGATAAATCCACTTATTACATTTTGTCCCGGGAAGCCCTTCTAACACAAGGGTCAGTCATGAGGTCGCATTAGGACTAGCATAGTTACTAACCCTACTTTGTTGGTCTTAGTGTAGAGATTGTGCATATTATTGGGGGTCACTTGAGAATAAAATATTGTGGGGAACTTCTCGAGTTGATTTCAGGCTTAGTTACCCTGCCTTTTCGTGTGTATCAGACTGTCGTCGCTTCCCCATGAATCATTGTTGTATTTGGTAACCTTAGTAGCCTATATCTTTAGGGTATTTACATAAGGTGACTGTGGAGGGGAAAGTCTTCATGGTACCTAAAATTGACGTTGACCAAACTTAGTTGGGATCCTTGGAGGGTATACCCATGTTTATGTGTGGGATCTTGCACTAGGGTGTAAGTCCGTTAAGCAGGTCGTTAATGTAACTTTTCCACCTACTCTATCTCATCCCCTTCTTACATTGTTCTTGCAACATTGGATTTTATCACCAACTAGTGTGTTCATTGTGAGAAGGTTTTGTTTGTTTGTTTGCTTCCTAAAGTTTTAGCGTGTGTTTTTTTATTTTTCCTAGCAAACTCTAGGTTGGATCTGTGTTTAATGGCATCATTTACCAGAACGACCAATGAAGGAACCCCTTTTCCAGGGGAACCTTTTGTTTTTCCTTATTATGGAAACATTGGTCCTCCTTACATCACTACTTTGAGCCTTCCAGGTCTCACAATTGGATTACTGGTATGGTTGTTTTCCACCCAAGTAATCCTGAATGTATCTAGTTCTTTGGTTGTAAGCACTCCCCCCCAAGCACATCAACCTCATGGTGATCCTTCACCTTCTTTACCAGTAGGATATTATTCACCTTCTTCACTTACAAGTTCTTCTTCTATTTCATCTTCTTCGCTTAGTGAAATCTCTAAATCTAGTAACCCAGTGGATAAGAAGAATAAGAAAAGGAAGATTAAGAAGAAGAAAAATAAGCAAGGGTTCAAACTTCCAACCACTTCCAAACATGTTGGAAAACCAACGGTTACTGATAATCGTGTAGGGAGTGTTGATGATGCCAAGATCACCCAAACAACCCATAAGCCCAAGTACCCTTGCAAACTTTGTAAGGGTAGCCATCTTCTTAAGGATTTCCCTAGTATATCCAAGGTTATAGAAGTATGGTCTACACACCCTCTCCATCCCATGTCGTAAACCTATGAACAATATGTTGATGACCTCCCGTCAACTAGTCAGGATATCGTTGGGAAGAAGAAAAGTAGAGTCCAGTTCCCATGTATGTTATGCAAAGGGAGTCATCAAACTCACCTTTTCCCTCATATGGACGAAGCCTCAAAATTACTAGAATACATGACTATTTCCCAACCTCAAATTCCATCTTCTTATCAAAAGCTTACTCTCAACCCACCTGTAGTTGATGGAATGATCAATCTAGTTCCTTCGTCGGTCATTTTGGTTGATCAGGTAGTCAATCTAGTCACGTCCTTAGTTGAACCAGTTGACAAAGTGGTCGATATGATCCCATGTTCGGCATGGATGATTTTAGGGGCTAAATTTATTTCATGGGCTAATTTTCCATGGGTTTTCCCCAAAAAAGATTTGCTATTCTAAAAATGATTCACCCAAATTTTATAGGATAAAATTATTTTACCTCAAAAAACGCCAAAAATTTATACAAACTATATAAAATCCTTAGAAATTTGAATATTTTTACAAAAATATCACCAAACATGTATAGTTGGTATATGAAGGATTAGTAAGATTCACTAAGGTTTCTACATTTTAAAATAAATTTCCATCCTTAAAATCATCCCTAATGTTCGGTTGATCCTACTCTCTTGTTAGAGAGTTTCACCCAAGCATTTGATCTGTTTCCATCCATCGACCCCATTCTTCCGTTGCATAATACAACCCAAGTGGTCGATATGATCTCATCATCGGTCGATCCTAATCTCCCACTAGAGAGTAAACCCGATACTGCCCACATTTGTCTCATTTATAAATAATCTACTATGCTAGGGGGTATTCCTCCTTCTCTCATGGAACCCCCTCCAAGTAATGAGGCCATCCTTTTTTATTGTGGTGTGCCAACTGGACCTCGTCTTCCCTCTCACATTCCTTTCAAGATTACAGTACATGTTTTTGGTGGGGATGTTTCTTAGACATTGATAGATGAAGGTGCATCCATTATTATTTTGTCTTCTATTGCGTGGAAATATTTGGGTTATCCTCAACTTGTGTTAGTTATGTAGAATGTGTTATCTTTTAACAGAAGAACTAGTCACCCTTTAGGATTCCTTCCTCATTTTACCATAACTTTGGGAGGGAAAACTCTTTTTATTGATGTTATGGTAGTCCAAGACCCCTTGTATTTTGATTTACTCCTTAGGTGATATTACTTCTATTCCATGAAAGTTATCATGTCCACTCTTTTTAGTGTGATATATTTCCCTCACGATGGAATAATTGTGAATATTGATCAACTTTCATTCATTGGCCCTGACTTGACCATCAACTCAATGACCTCCCTAAATGGTTCTTATATGAAGATGGTATCTCCCCCACCACAAGTCAATTATGTGGCATTATCTCCCATGCCTTCAGTTGTCGATGAAGATGAGGTTCTCACTGTACGCTTAATATCTTATGACTTAGATCCAGTAGTTGACATGGTGATCTATTCGATAGGGATTTTAGAGCCTGACCTCCTTACCCCTATCATGATCCTCGACATGTGTTCCATCCAGAGTGTGTTTCTTCCATCAAGTGAATATCTCTTGGAGGCCATGACTGAGTTTTGTCCCTTGTCATGGTGTCCTTCCAGAGCGTTGTTCTCTTGAAAGTTGTTATAACCCTATGTTTCATAGGATCACCTGGTGATTATAATCTCTTCTTCTAGTTTCATTATATTGTAAATAAGATTTTATTCTACAAATGATTTACATAAAGAAATGAAAAAGAAAAAGAAAAGAAAAGAAAAAGAAAGAAAAGAAAAGAATACAAAAATTCAAAAGAGGGTATTAAAATATAAAAGAAAATGATAAAACCCCATGAAATAATTTGGCTTTATTCATACTGTCTAACCATGATCAAGCTCTTTCAATTTATGCAAATAGGATAGTGAATAAACTTGGCTAAACAGTTTAATCTTATCCAAATTAGATAGGTTAGTGAATAAGTTTGATCACAATCTAAGCTTGATAAAATGTCTTAGGTTAGAGAAATTATTAACCCAACAGTTTAATTTGGGTTAATGTGCTAGGTACTTAGATTAGGAGACAGGTTAGTATTTTTGATTTCAATAAACTATTATTAGAAGTTGATTAAATGTCTTTGGTTTGAGCTAAAATGATGTATTTGTGACCTTGGTGACTAAATGAAGAAAGGGGGAGCTGCAAAAACCCATAAAATATTTTTATCCTAAGTTTTGTGGTGATACAACAATTTTGGTGTTTTGTGCTAAAGGGAACGCTAATATTAGAGGATGATTAGAGCACGCT
>SNQJ01S0031113.1:49672-71012 GCA_010110895.2 Picea sitchensis
TTAAAACCTAATAAACACAGTTAACGCCATTTTCCATTTGTAGGTACCAGTTTGATCATGTTGCCCAAGTCCAAAGTTACTGAAACTGAAGAAAATGAGGATCTATGAATGTGAATTACCCCCTTACAAGCAGCCAAAATATTTTCCTGTCAGGATATTCTCTTTGGAATATATCAGACAAATAATAAATTCAGATGATATTCAATTTGTAGCATTTAAGAAGAAGCAACAACTCAGGATCAAAGGTCAGATAGGTTCTTTTATTTGAAACAACATAGCTACAAGGGAAGAAGCCAATAAAATGTTAAAGGAAATGAATTTCAGCCTCATTTTCCCATGGCACTATGATCCCTGTGGCATTATTACAGAAACCAAGCTAAAGAACAATATTTCTACCTATTCTCATGTGCCCAAACCTGAGATTGAAAGATTCATGAATCATACAGAGTGGGAGGAAAAAAATCTTCTTTATACAGAACAACAACCTTCAACTTCCATAATTTCACACACTGGTAATCCACAGGTACAAGAAGAGAAGAGACCCAAAACACATGTCTCTCCTTTAGTTATAGAAGTCTTAGCAAACAATTTCTAGGTCTACAAAAAGAGAACCAAAACTAGGCATACACCTGACAGGTCTAGAGAAGAAGAAACTGAGTCCACCATAGTTATGGAAGGACCAAATTCATATCTTTTCTTAGGTGTCCAACATAAAATGTCCACTTATTCATTCAAGAAACAAAATGATAATAGATTTTCAACTAAGTCCTCACAGGAGCCTACAGGACTTAAAATTTTTGAGAAATACAACTCGAGCAAAAAGAAAAATGAGATGATAACCAACAAAACCTATGCACAGTTTTGGAAGAAGAAATCGACAACACATCAAAGATTATTATCTTCCTTTGACACATATAATGGAATGATGCATATGGTGTTCTTCCATGCGCAGGTTCCTCACCCCAAGGGAGTTTCTGATTACAAGAGGGAAACGTTTGATTTCAATGTCAAAGAGGTGCATCTAGATGATCAAATGGATATACACAGACATAATGGGGAGAGTATTTTTTCCACCCTGAAAAATACCTGCATGGTTGTTGCAAAGTTGTAGGTCTCTTTATACAATGTCCAATCTCAGTTGAAGCTGGATAAGATATCTTCCCTAGAAAAAGATAACAAGATCAAATCTTTGGAGGAGTTGGTACTCAAAATTAGATATGATCCATCAAATTTTAAGGTAGCTGAGGAACTACTAAATAAGAAGAATTCTAACATAGAATCCTTAAGGAAACAACTGAAACTCCCAGCCATTGAATATTCACAGACAAAGGAAATGGTTGAGACTGAAGGCTACAAGGATGAAATGCTAAAATTGATAATGGACCATAATGCACAAATTAAGGAGATGGAGGCCGAGTTGGATAAGTTAGTCAAAGAGAAGGAATAGACTGTGCCAATGGATTTCATCCCACTGTAAGCAATTCCTCTCATAGGATTGAGTAAAACAACAACAACTAAAATAGAGATCCCTTCAGTCGTTCCAGTGACTGTATCAGATGTTTATTAAAAATTAGTGAAATTAATGGAGGGAATGACCCTATAAGGAGAGGAGATTAAAAGACTGCAAGAAGATATCAATAACCTCCAAAAACTGAAATCCATGTTTCAGTCAAGTTACAACACAGAGATGCACAAGTCACAGAGGCTTACTCAGGAAATACAGAAGTTGCAGAAGGAGACAGTCATGGCCAAAACACTGCCAGAATCCAAGGAAAACATATGGATGGACATCAACGAGTCAATGACAGAGATATGGCGCCTTATAAAAATTTTGTTTGAACAACATGAACTTGTGCAGAGAGACAGACAAGCCATTCACAAGATAAGGGGATAATTGGGAGAAAAGCCTACTAATGCCACATAAATCATTAAGTTTTTGAATTCCAAGACCAAAGAAGAGTTGGAAGAATTGGATATTGAGGATAAGACAGAGACAATTCTTGAGGTCAAGAAGGTTTTAACCAAGAAGGGTTTGATGTTGCAATTGAGGAGAAAGATCAGACAATGAATATTGGAGTGTATAGGTTTTTCATCAAGGTTGAATCACTGCACAAGAAAGGTCTTACAGGTTTACTAGTGATCAATGATAAACTGATTACTCTGTCAAACTACAAACAAAATATCCTCTCAGTAGCGAAAGATGGTTCTAAATTTGCAGGCATCCAAGGGAGCATAAATCAAAAGGGTTTCTTAGAAACTCTACAGTTGGACCTGAGCATCCAACATGAGATAAAATGCATCTTCATCACAAATCCAAACTTTTCCAAGTACACTGTAATGAACCTCCTCGTTACGACAACAACTCTGATAACAGGTGCAATTTTTATTTTATTTTTAATTTGTTAAGGTGTGTGCGCTCGTGTACAAAGAGGAAGACACACTGGACTCTACGACACCACCCGACGACTAACAAGATGCACCCACGATGATCACAATAAGAAGACATATGGAACACAACAAGTAACTGAAAACATTTAACGACACACAGGGTTATGCATAGTACGAACACCAAAGGAAGAATCCATAGTGGTAGATTTACTATTTTTGCACAGGAAAGTAGGGCATTTAATCGTAGTTCTCTGCTCCGAGGAGAGAGAAGGTTAGATAGGCTCCTGAACGATTGCTCAGGCAGAAACTAGTAATCCCCTCAGATGTGTCGCAAGAGTGGAAACCCTGCCTTTAAAGGGCTCGAGACTCTTGATACGACACTGGATTCTTTACACGAAAATAATCACCACACAGACTTCTATACTAAGGCTACCTGGAGGTGTCTACATCCCGCCCGACACAAGCAGACCAAGCACACAAAAATGAAACCCCAGTACGACATTAGTTAATCAAGAGACTACAACCTATAAGATTCTTAAGTTCATTCCAATGCGCAACCTTAGATCATAATTCGTCAACGAGGTGCCCTCTGAATAGACATTCAAGGGGCCTTATTGTGTAAGTCTGAACTTCGACTGGTTAACATTAATATCCCAAAGTTTACATATAGATATGTATGACAATATCTCAGGATCAGATCATGTACCATTTAACCATATTACTCAAATTCCTCCTTCCACACTGATAACAAGAACAATCATTTATTATTATACACCAGGACACTTTATTTTTATACCTTAATAATCATTGTAAACCTATCATTCTAATAATCCTTCTAACTTTATTGTTCTAATTGATCATCAAAACTTAACCCTCTACCTTCACATTTTATCCACATTATATTACAGTAGCATTGCAGTGACACCTCATTTTAACATTTATGTGAACATTCACAATAAAGTTTCAATAATAGTAAAACCAAACAACATTACCTCTACCTTAAATGACCATAACTAGGCAAATAAGCTAGCATAATTTCATTTCAGGTTATGTAATAAGAATACTGCATTTTACTACTAGAATAAAATAAGTCAATCATCTATCTTAACATAACATCATAAACATAACATTCTAAATAATCGCTCTGATTTAATAAACAAGGTAACCATTATTGTTCTGATTTAATAATCATTTAGCTTGACAATCTAAACAATCATTATAGAAATTATTCTTCTAATCGATAATTATAAACCTAACATTCTAATAATCATTCTAAGTTAATAAATGTTGTAATCATTATTGATCTAAATTAATAATCATTATAAACTTAGGCGAATAAATAATATAGGTAGAATAATGATTATTAGGATTTAGGCAGAAAATAATCTAGGCAGAACAATAATCATTTAAATCCTTCCAAGATTTCTGCCTTATAAGTGTCATTATACTGTTCTGATTTAAGGAACATTATCATAATTTAGGCAGAATAATAATCTAGGAAGAATATACGTTTGAATAATCCTTAATAAAAATTCATCATCAACAAATCAATACCAGCCACCTGGCCTGTTCAGCACTCAATAAGATATATGCATATATTTTTGGCGCTACCTGTCAGTTTTTAATATAAAAATATATAAATGAATTCTAGGGATATCGTTCAACTGTCCCAGGTACCGCGCTAACATTCTAAGTTAAGTATTTAGAAACTAAAATATAATAATGAAATAGCCACCATTTAAAAAGCAATGAAATAAATAAACGACAATTAGATAACACGACATTTATTCGTTGTAATGTAACATTCATTCGCTAAAGGTAAGGATGCACAGGTAGAGAAATTATGTCCCGTTCTGCAAGATGCAAGGTAATAAATTTTTCCCCATTTTGCAAGATGCCCAGGTGTAAGGGATACTCTGTCGACGACAGGACGCAGAGATCAATTCGTACCAGGCTCAGGCCGAGTCATTAAACTAAATGTGCAGAGGTAATACATCTTGCTTACGCAGAGGTGAGAGTAATGAGGTTTAAAAGATGTCAACGAAGTGTACGAGGTGGATGTGGTCTAGAGGTTACACGGAGCACTGTCAACAAGAAATTGCCAAAAGCATTAAAAATCTGGGCCACACTGCAGCGAATCAACCTGGTGAAGGCGATTTAAAGCATGGGTGCTACAGATGTATGGCTCTAACAAAATTCGGCAAGAAATCAAAGTTTAACTGGGTTAGTGGACAGTCGTAATGGCGAGGAATTACACTTACGTTACCAAGGCGCAGGAGGGAGAATTACCCAAAACATGTACAACAAATTTACCAATTATTTCATAAACCAGAGCTAGGTCGAGAACCAATTCACAATGACACAATATAACAAAGTCATAGCCAACTCTTAAGCACCAAGGACCGTTCACGGTTAGCTAATACGGTTTGCGAAAACTCAACTCGGACACAGAGAATTGGTAGAGAAACAGGCAAGGAGTCTATACACCGTGCGCAACAATTACAATAGAAACGCAAGGTGGTTATAACAGTAAAACACAGGGAAATTCCAACGACCACCTAAAGAAAGCCACATGCTCTATGCTGAGCTAAGAAAGCTGGATAAAAATCAATGAACAAAAATGCCCACCCCAGTCATAAGTAAACGCCCACAGTCACATATAATTCCCACAAATGTAAATACACCAACCGAAAATAGAACGCCCCCGACAGAATGTAAATACCCCAACAGAGAATAAAAACGCCCCCGACAGAATGTAAATACACCAACAAAAAATAAAAACGCCCCTGACAGAAAGTAGAAACGCCATGGATGAATGGTTAAAACGCCCTCGGTGACATTGAAAGCCCACCAAGAACGAATTCACCCACAGAGAAATTAAAAACGCAGAGAAATATTCCTTTTACAACCAGCGCTGGGATAAACGACCCAATGCAGAAACATTTAACCATTAAATCACTAAGAACCCCCAACCAAACGCAGAGAGATTCTATCTTATCAACACAGATAAATTATTCTTTTCCATCTACTATCTAATCTAAACAACAGAGGTAATCTATTTTTCTCACCCCTTACACAAAGAAATTTGTCTAAGTATAAAAACCAAATATTTCAACCAGATCCTAAACATAAACCTTTCATTCGTCTATCATTCAACCAGAAAGCATACCTTTGCCTGAATGCTCGCTCCTGGTATCGTCCGTCGTTCTGTGCCGATCCTGCTTTTCGACCGTCGAGACCTCATCGGTACCTCCCAGCCAATCGCTAGGGGTACTCTGCTTCCCCCTTAGCCCCCCGAGCCGCAAAGGGGCCACACAAATACAGAAGGTATTCCTAGCTTCCCAGCTCGCCTCGCAAGGCCGAGCTACCACTCCAATACAAGCTGAGAAAATCCCAACTCCTCACAAGTTATCAGTCCAGTCACAAATCGACAGCATAACGATACCTAATAGCCCATCCCCCTTTTCCCTCAATCCCCCTTTTTTTTATAGAGTTTTCCGCCCGCCAAATTTCCTAAATCACATTTATTTTTAAGTTTTAAGGAAAACCCTCCAAAATTTCTCTGTCGTACAAGTGTCATTCATCCCCCACGTTTCTCCAAAATTATTTTCTTTAACTTATTAATTGTCTAGGTTTCATTTATTACTCAATTTCCCTATTTTTAATTAATCCCTCCCCCTTTTTTTTTAAACCAAAAGGTGGAATGGCTATTAGTCTTTTCATTTATTTTTAAATTCATAACTTTTTGTACTCCCGCACGTTAAAATGAATTTTATTACTTATTAGTTGCCTATGTTTCCTTTATTACTTTGTTTCCCTATTTTTTATTAATCCCTTCTTCTTTTTGTTTAAAACCAAAAGGTAAGTGCGTTAATTAATCTTTTCATTTATCATTTTATTTATGTTTTGTTCTTCCACAGTTAGGAATTAATTTCTCTTTGTAAAATTTTTAAACCCCTTAGTTTAATTTAAATCTTACCCTCATCATCGCCCCAATAATTTTATGAAGACCAACTATTACTTAGGTGGGTTTTTTGTTTAAGTTGTTATTTTATTCCAGAGTCTGTTCTTAAGGTTAGACTAAGCGTTTACCCTAAAGTTTTAGACTTA
The DNA here is from genome assembly GCA_010110895.2 of Picea sitchensis. NCBI lineage: Eukaryota > Viridiplantae > Streptophyta > Pinopsida > Pinales > Pinaceae > Picea > Picea sitchensis. Next base: position 56,171 of record SNQJ01S0031113.1, read on the forward strand.
GTACTTAGATTATTTGGGTGACAGGTTAGGGGAAGTTGTTTAAGGTTTCTTAAAGGCGTTATTTGTCTTAGAGGCTATTTGGTTTGTTTCTTTCATCCCACATCAATCGCGGCCTGCCCTTCGGAGACCTTTCACGTGCTCAAGGGTGCCACTGCGCCTCGTTCGTTTCAACTGCGTGATGTACCCGCCGGGATACCGTGCTCCAAGGGTTCCCCTCACTTCTTGTGTTTCTTTTGTGGGACATGCCCTTCAAGATGCACCACGTGCTCCAAAGGGTGCCACTTTCGCCAACTTGGCTGATTGGTATACAGACATCTATAGCCCACAGGTCAACACTGCCAGGTGAACTTGGGGAAGACTAAGGGCTCTAAGGAATAATTCCCCGACCTTATTGAGTGCCCCTTAGAATCATCATTGGTGACTGTCAGGTCTTCCCTCCGCGACATCGTGGATCCTCGAACCAGAGTGTCGTTAAGGTTCAATTACGGCGAAGATGCTAGTAGGTGGTGGCGAGGTGCTCGACCTCCTTCAACCTCTCTAGAAATCATGTGGCCCCTTTACTCCTTATCTGTGAGTCACGGTTGGCAATATCGTCGACTGCATCATCAACGCGTGTGTCAAAACATGTCAACATCATATCATCAAATCAATGAAATATCATAGAAAATAAATCAACCCAAATAGCACACTCTGACTCAATCCGAGTCAAGGTTTCCTATCCCGATGCCTCTGCATCCTCAGGTCGAAAACCCTGCATTCTCAATGAAACCGATTCAACACCTACACATCAAAGTAGTAAACACATCATGTCACCTATCAAAGCGTCATAACCAAGGATAAATGGTTTAACATCGTAAAAGTCCATATCACTTGCGAGCGAGTGTCCTCAAAGGATAAGTTTTTTCAGTGCGCCCGAGCGGGATGTTACATACCCTCGCTGGTCTGAACTTCGTCCAAAAGTTTCTCAGTATAATGCAGAAATAAAAGTACCACGGTATCGCGTCCCCATCTATAAAAAAAATGAAGCTGGCGGCACATATCATATGCATCCTCGGTCGCCGGTCGCGAACTATAAGCGTCCACTGGACCTTGACTGCGTCTACCGTTCGGCGTTATGGCGTCGAATGTGGTGATCTAAGATGTGGACTGGTTCAGCCGTGAGCACTCCCTCATGTGATACCTGCGAGGAACTCATGTCAATCACGTTGGTAGGATCACCTAATATAATGTCTCAAAACCGATACAGGAAAACATGGAGTGCATACGCCTCAAAGAATCGGAGGCAAAGGCCTGGTCGATGGAGCCATGGGCCCTTTCTTTTCCATAATCTCGAAGGTTCCCATGAACTAGGGGAGAGTTTAGCTCCATTTCCAAACTTGGTCGAACTCTTATACGGTTTAACCCTGAAGACTCGGTCGCTGACCTTGTAACTACGGTCGACTAGGTGCACATCAACATAACTCTTTTGACCCGATCCTGGCAGCTTCTTTTATCCTTTGTCTTGGTTTGCATTTTATCTTCCATTTCTTGGATAACTCCTGGTCCCACCAGGACCCTACCCTCAAACCGATCCCAACTTCAATCTGACGGTCGCCCATAAAGAAACTTCGAAAGGCATCATCTTAATGGTGCTTTCTGGTAGCGGTTGTTTAATAGCCGAACTCTACTGGGGCAAGAGCTACTCTAGCGGCGTTGGTCCATCACGTATATATGGCTTATGTCTTCAAGGTTTGGTTGGATTCGTTACGTACGTCGATGGAGTCTCTGGGTGATACGGATTACTAAAATTAAGTTGGGTTCCCAAGGCCTCACGAAACTCATCCAAATCGTCCATTAAACACTGATCCTCGATCGGATATATAATCTTTTTAGGCATGCCATGAAACCTCCCACAATCGCCCGATGAAAACTCTCACCAGCTATGTCGAGGGTGCGATACGACCGTGCGCAGGAATAAAAGTGGTACTCTTTGTCTACTACTACAAAAGTGGAGTCATGTCTCCTTGCCGTCGGTGGAAATCCAACAATAAAATCCGTGGAATAACTTTCGATTCGGGAATGTATGTGGTTGAAGTGAACCTGTCGGGTGTCTATGCTCGACCTTTACACGGTGACACTCTAGACATCTAGTCACAAAGTTGACTATGTGACCTTCATTCCCCTTCGAGGAAGAATAAGGGTTTAAGGTCGCCCCTCATCTTAAGTATTTCGATTAGCCATGTAAACTTCTCTATGAGCCTCACTTTCGGGATCAACATCCTCAACTCTTCATTTTGGCTGATTTTATAAAATCCGATTTTGAAACCTCAATAAACCATTTCTATCAAAGGAATATCCACTATGGTTGTACCATCATTGTGTTTTGTACAATAAAACCCTCGACTTCTTTGTACGAGTCATCATCCGTTGTAAAAGTGAGAATCTTCTCACGTAGATTTATGCGAAGATGTAAAACCAAAAGATGTGTGGCCTCCAACTCGAAGGCATCCGCCACTCATTTCAGCATTCCCTTTATGTAGTAATCTGCAATTTGTACGCACAAACAAAGGAGAATTCTAAGACCAGATGGATTTATTAAGCTGGCGTTCAAAATTAAGCCTTGCATAAAATGTGTTGTAGTCCACAATGATCAGTCTTTAATTCAAATTTTCGTCAACAAGGTAGTCTCCATACCTTTAAGGCATGTCACGATTTAGCTAATAACTCCAAATCATGCATGCGTATTTTCCTCATGCCTTCTTGGTTTCCTCGAAATGTAAACGTCACTTTCGATGGAAGTATTGTGCATCAAGACTCGCCTAAACCTTCCTTGGATTCGTCGGTGCATACCAAGTCTGCATCCATGTCAGGGCGCTGCAGTATCGGTATCATCAACAACTCCTTAAGCCTCCGAGAATTCTTCCGAGCATTTCTGGTTAAACAAGCTTCTTGTTTTCTTCACGCAATTCATTGTCCGGCCCCTTCTATCTTTGAAATCCCTCGACAAATGGCCGATGGTAATCTTTTGCTTAAACCATAAAACTACGCACTTGTTGACGTGTTCGTCGGTGGGACAAATCCATAATAGCCTCAACCTTAAGGTACGCGGATCCATGGCTGATACAGCCATGGGAGATAGCATGCCTTAAGTAATGAATCCTTGATTGATAAAAGAGCATTTCGACAGTTTCCCATACAATGTTTTCTCTTGAAAAGATTGTAGTATCAAGCGCAAGTGTTCGTCATGATCCTTTGTTGTCTGAGAGTAGATCAAAAGATCGTCGATGAATACTTGGACAAAATTTTCCAATTTTCCTTGAACTTACCCGTTTATCAAACTCGCTGGAATACCGAGGCATTTGTCGGTCCAAGCAGTAAAACAATAAACTCATAATGTCCAAATCTCATCTTAAAAGGCGGTCTTAGGGATGTCATCACTCCTTGATCCGTGGCGGTGATACCACGATCGCCAAGTCGATCTTGGAAGTGCTGCGTCGCACCCTTCATTTGATCGAACAAATCATCAATTCTTGGTAAGAGGTATCGCGATTCTTGATCATAGCCTTATTCAATTGACAATAGTCAATGCAAATCCTCCATGATCGATCCTTCTTTAGGTATGAAATAGGTGCGGTGACACACTGGGGCGTATCGGTCCCGGGTCCAACAACTCGCCGGGTTTCATTTTCAACTCTTGCAACTCTAGGGTCGACATCAGATGGGTATTCTTGCTATCGGTTCGGTCCTTAGTTTCAGGTCTATGGTAAACCCAGTTCCCTTTCCGGCAACGTTCCGAGGTAACTCCACCGGAAACATATCGCTGAAATCCTTCACCACCGAAAAGTGTTCTAGACCTTACGCCACTCCCTTTTCGTTTAGCACAAAGATCGTATAAAGCTTTCACCCCTTACATACTCTTTCGTAATTGTAAGGAAGAGATGAACCTCAGCGAAACTCCTTGGTTCCATCCTACAATCCCACATATTTGTCCCTCATCATCAACCAAGCTCAGTTGTTTCACGGTTAATTATTACATGCCGTGCGATTCCAACCATTCCCATGTACCGATACAGCGTCATAAGATCTAAGATGGCTGTTACATTTTGGCCTATTCGACTCTCTCCCAAGTTAAAGAGCGTTAGCCATTAACCTTTCCTCCAACCACTTGTTTGGCTCACGAAGCCATCTCTATGAAGCTAAACTCGCAATCGCACCGTTTCGCCAATCCTTTTTTAGTGCTGCACCAGAAATTAAACTCTTAGTAGCACCCGGGTCTATCAAATACTAAGGGTCGGGTCAGCAACAGTACCTGTCGTCTTGAAACACCGATCCAGTAGGTGCTCTGCCTAGCGATGATTCACCACCACATGAATCGGTGGGCCTTTCCCATATCTCCACCCGGTAGTGAGTCAGTGATCGGACACTCTGGTCCTCTCCGGTCAGCGCTAGTAGTGTGGCTCCCCATTAACACTTATATTGACCGGTAGTCCTGGTACCGAAGTAGAAGATGATGGCCCGGGCTGGAAAACCTAGTTTGTTACTGTTGAGCGGCTTAAAGCATTCGCTGTACTGACGACAAGCATTGTTGATATTTGTGGTCGATGGGTGTGTCGGCTGGCGAAGTGACGGTTGTCTGGGTGTAGTGAGAGTGGATCCTCTTTGGAAACCACGATATCATGGTGAACGTCTAGTTGGTGTCTGATGCTTCATCGCACCAGATGTCACCTATCCCATCAGTCTCATAGGAGTCCTACTCTGACCCCCACTGATAAGCTCCTCCTGCGCTATGAGGGCCAGCACAGATAGCGTCGTGCAAGGTTTAAGGCATCAAGGTCACAACCGCAGCACGCCGGGCTTAGTTAAGGCCAAACCAAAGGAACCAATTGACGCGAGTTTCTACGTGTTAGGGTGTGGGTATAAGACGACTCCATAAAAGCGTGCCTCATACCGGGCACCATTACAACCTCTCCCTATCGTAATGCGTTGAACTCATTGGAATGGCGCTCAATGAATTCCTCACGAAGGTACCTCCTGGAACCGTTCCTCGAGCAGTTCCCATGAAAGCACGTCTTCAATGGCCATGTTAAATTTAGCGGCGGGCGTCTTCCATAGAAGAACACTCCTTCGGTTAGAAAGACTTCCATCTCACCGGACCTTCATGTTGGAGGTATAATGATGAAGTGCAAAGCACATCGCCAAATCCTCCAACCATGCCTCGGCCCGGTACCGTCGTCGAGGCAAAATTTCGAGAAATTTTGCAGCCTACCAGTTCCGCGGTGGAAGATACTTACACAATAGCGGCCAGTCGCGTCAGAGTGAACCTTCGCAGTCGCGGTACTGGCCTGCGTCTCGTCAAATGGGTGATCGAACCTCGAACGTAGCGAAAGGATCTCATCATCCGATAGCATTTTCCAACGCTATCGCTCACGTAGAGAACACCGCTCACCTCCGCAGGGGTTAGACCCCTGTCGTGGATGCTTCTTGGGCCAGCGTCCGCCTCCTCCTCCTAGCACCCGTCGTGCGCCTCCACTGACGTCTTCTAACCATGATTACCTTCCGCATACACAATCAACTCCATCGGCCAACGGTATAATCAATCTAATCATAATCACGAAAGTCATAGCGAATCCCAAGACACGGGTCGAATTGAACCTGCTCCGATACCATATGTAAAGAACCTCCTCATTACACAACAGCAACTCTAATAATAGGTGCAGTACGCATTTTATTTTTTTTATTTTATTTAGGGAGAGTGTGTCTTTCGTGTACAAGGAAAGCGGACACACTAGACTCTCACGACACCACCCGACGACTAACTGGACGCCACCACGATGATCACAATAAAGAAGACATATGGCACACAACAAATGCTTGCAAACGTAGCGACCTTACGGGGTTGCGGTCACGAACACTGAAGGAAGAATGCATAGTGGTAGATTTACTATTTTAACGGGGCGGTTTAATGGTAGTTCTGCTCGAGGAGAGGGATTAGATGGAATCGGCGGTGCTTTCGAGGAAATAGTAATCCCCTCGGATATTAATGCCATAGGTGGAAACTCCCCTGCCTTTAAAGGGCCGAGACTCTTGTCACGATGCTTGGATTCTTCGCAATAATCACCACTGAAACTATACTAAAAGGCTACACCGGAGTGTCTACATCCCTTGGAACACAAAGCGGACCAAGCACACAAAAATGACACCACAGTGCGACATTAGTTAATCAAGGGACCATGATCTATAAGATTCTTAAGGTTATTCCAATGCGCAACCTTAGATCATAATTCATCAACAAGGTACCCTATGAATCAACATTCAAGGGGCCTATACGTAGTAATAGGTCCCCGAACTTGGTAGAGTTAACATTATCCCAAAGTTTACATATGGGTAGTAACTGTGACAATATCTCAGGATTAGATCGTGTACCATTTAACCATATTACTCAAATTCCTCCTTCCACACCGATAACAAGAACAATCATTTATTATTATACACGAGGACACTTTATTGTTATACCTTAATAATCATTGTAAACCTATCATTCTAATAATCCTTCTAACTTTATTGTCTAATTGATCATCAAAACTTAACCCTCTGCCTTCACATTTTATCCACATTATATTACAGTAGCATTACAGTTACACCTCATTTTAACATTTATGTGAACATTCACAATACAATTTCAATAATAGTAAAACCAAACAACATTACCTTTACCTTAAATGGCCATAACCGGGCCAATAAGCTAACCTAAATTTCATTTTCGGGGTTATCTAATAAGAACGTTGCATTTTACTACTAGAATAAAATAAGTCAATCATCTATCTTAACATAACATCATAAACATAACATTCTAAATAGTCGCTCTGATTTAATAAACAAGGTAACCATTAATGTTCTGATTTAATAATCATTTAACGACAATTAGAAGAATCATTATAGAAATTATTCTTCTAATCAATAATTATAAACCTAACATTCTAATAATCATTCTAAGTTAATAAACGTTGTAATAATTATTGAACTAAATTAATAATCATTATAAACTTAGGTGGATAAATAATCTAGGTAGAATAATGATTATTAGGATTTAGGTAGAAAATAATCTAGGAAGAACAATAATGATTTAAATCCTTCCCGATTCTTATATAAAGTGTCGTTGCCTCATTCGGTTAAGAACACTATCATAATTTGAAGCGAGGAATAATCGGCGAGAATATCACGTTTGAATAATCATAATAAAAAGTTACGTCATCAACAAATCAATACCGATACGGCTTTGTTCAGCTTGAATAAGATATATGCATATATTTTTGAAGCTACGTAGGTTTTTAATATAAAATATATAAATGAATTCTAGGGATATCATTCAACTGTCCCAGGTCCCATGCTAACATTCTAAGTTAAGTATTTAGAAACTAAAATATAATAGTAACCACCATTTAAAAACAATGAAATAAATAAGCGACAATTAGATAACCACGACATTTATTACATGTGTAACATTCATTAAGCTAAAGTGGGATGCGCATGTAGAGAATTATGTCGAGTTACGAGGCCTTAAAGGTAATAAATTTGCCCCGATGCATAGAGATACCCGGGTGTAAGGGATGCACATCCGACTGGGCCTTGAGAGATCAATTCATACCAGACTCGGTAGGAATCATTAAACTAAAGTAATGCATAGGTAATACGACTTGCTTATCTGAGGTGAGAGTAGTAGGGTTTAAAAGGCGTCAGCGAAGTGTCACAGTGTGGATAATGGTCTAGGGTTACGAACACTTGTCAACAAAGAAATTTCAAAAGCGTAAAAATCACGGGCCTGTGGTAGGTCAACTTGGTGGTTGGCAGGCGTGCTACAGATGTATGGCCCCAGCACAATTTTGGCAGGAAATCAAAGTTTAACTGGGTTAGTGGACAGTCGTAATGGCGAGGAATTACACTTACGTTACCAAGGCACAGGAGGGAGGATTACCCAAAACATGTACAACGAATTTACCAATTATTTCATAAACCAGAGTTAGGTCGAGAACCAATTCACAATGACACAATATAACAAAGTCATAGCCAACTCTTAAGCACCAAGGACCATTCACGGTTAGCTAATATGGTTTGCGAAAACTCAACTCAGACGCAGAGGATTGGCAGAGAAACAGGCAAGGAGTCTATACACCATTTGCAGAAATTACAACATAATCGCAAGGTATTTATAACAGTAAAACACAGGGAAAATCCAACGACCACCTAAAGAAATCCACGCGCTCTACGCTGAGCTAAGAAAGTTGGATAAAAATCAATGAACAAAAGCGCCCTCGGTCGATAGCACCCGCAGTCCGTATAAAATGCCCACCGATTTATAAATACACCTTGAGAAAATAGAAGCCCCGGCGGAATTTAAATAATAGCGAAGAATAAAAATGCTAGCGAAGTAAATACGCCAATAGAAAATAAAAACGCCCCCGGCAGAAAGTAGAAATTCCATGGTTGAATGGTTAAAACACCCACCGGTGACATTGAGCATGCGAGCGAATTTTATAGAGTAATTAACAACGCAGATAAATATTCCTTTTACAACTAGTGCTGGGATAAACGACCCAATGAAGAAACATTTAACCATTAAATCGTTGAGAACCCCCAACCAAACGCAGAGAGATTCTATCTTATCAACGTAGAGAAATTATTCTTTTCCATCTACTATCTAATCTAAATAGCAGAGGTAATCTATTTTTCTCACCCCTTGCACCATGAAATTTGTCTAATTATGAAAACCAAATATTTCAATATCCTAAACATAAACCTGTTCGTCTATCATTCAACCCGGAAGCGTACCTTTGCACAATTCTGGCTCACGGTAGCCAGTCGATGCGTTCACGTCGTCGTCCTTCTTTCAACCGATGAACCTTACCGGTACACCTCGATTGTCGCTAGGGTACTCGCTTATAGCCCCGAGCATAAAGGGGCCACACAAATCGGAAGGTATGCCTAGCTTCTAAGCTGCTTTCGCAAGGCCGAACACCACTCAATACAAAGTGAGAAAATCCCAACTCCTCTAAACTTAATCAGTCCGGTCCCAAATCGTTAGCATAACGATACCTAACAGCCATCCCCTTTTCCCTCATTCCCCCTTTTTTTTTTTTTTTTTTTTTTTTTTTTTTTTTTTTTTTTATTTATTTTTAAGTTTTATAGAAAACCCTCCAAAATTTCTCACGATAGGTACAAGTGTCATTCATCCCCACATTCCTCCAAAATTATTTTCTTTAACTATTAATTGTCTAGGTTTCATTTATTACTCAATTTCCCTATTTTATTAATCCTTCTTTTCTTTTTTTCTTTTTAAAACCAAAAGGTAGATGCGCTAATTAGTCTTTCATTTTTATTTTAAATTCATAACTTTTTTATACTCCCGCACGTTAAATAATTTTATTGCTTATTAATTGCCTATGTTTCCTTTATTACTTTGTTTCCCTATTTTTTATTAATCCATTCTTTTTTTGTTTTAAAACCAAAAAGGTAAGTCGCTAATTAATCTTTCATTATGTCATTTATTTAATATTTTTTTGTTCTTCCACAAGTTAGGAATTAATTTCTTCTTTGTAAAATTTTAAAACCCTTAGTTTTAATTTAAATCTTACCCTCGTCATAACCCCAAGAGGGAATTTTATGAAGACTAAAATTATTACTTAGGTGGGTTTTGTTAAATTGTTATTTTTATTCGAGAATTAAATTTCTTAGGTTAGACAAGCTTTTGCCTAAATTTTTGACTTAGTACTTAGATTACGGTAGGCGACCTTTGGGTTGGGAAGTTGTTTAAGGATTTCTTCAGGAATTATTATAGGGATATTTAGGTTTGTTTCCTTCATCCACATCAATACAACGTGCCCTTGGGTTACTACGTGCTCTAAGGGTGCCACTCACCGAATTGAGTGATTGGTAGACATCTATAGCCACAGGTCAACACTAAAGCTAGGTGAACTTGTGGAGACAAGGGCTCCTAAGAGGAATAAAGCCCACACTTACTTATTGCATGCCCCTTAGAATCATCGTGGCGACTATCGCAGTCTTCCTCCGCGGCATCGTGGATCCTCGAACTAGGTAATTATACTTCCTACGGTTCAAGCCTGACCCGAGGGAGTGGTAGTAAGTGAAAGCGAAATTTGTTGTCCACCCTCTCCCTCAACCTCTGGAAATCGTGTGTGGCCTTTTTACTCCATGTCAGCGAGTGCAATTACGACGAAGCTATCGTCGATACATCATCAACAATCGTGTTGGAACATGTCAACATCATATCATCAAATCAATGAAATATCATGAAAATAAATCAGCCAGGCCAGGTACTCCCTGACTCAATCCGAGGTCCAAGGGGTTCCATCGATGCCTCTGCATCCTCAAGGTCTGAAACCATTCTCAATGGCCAGGGTCGTCTACATCAAAGTAGTAAACACATCATGTCATCTATCAAATGCATCATAATCAAGGATAAAATGTTTTAACATCCTTAAAAGTCCAGATCCTTGCGAGCAAGTGTCCTCAGAAATAAGTTTTCTCAGTCTTGAGCGGGATATTACATACCACCGAAATGGATGAAACTTCTGAGGAAGATTACTCAGTATCCATCCCAATCCCAAAGAGATGAGAATAGCTATGTTCCTTTCTCGAGGTAAATATGATGTGGACATCAAATCGACATGAGAAGGAGCAGGTCAAAGTTAGTGGATGAATCACCAACTACTTTCTCCCATAAAGTGCTCAAAGTTGAGTGGATGAATCACCAACTACTTTCCCATAAATTAGCACTGAGGAGCTGAACATGTCATCAACAATCCTATTATTTTGTAATATGTGATCTAGTTAGTTAGATTTTTCCTCCACAATATCCTAGTCATTAATGACAAGATCATATGTAATTATTGTATAAATACTTCTCACTTAGAAGTATTGAGGGTTGATTTTTGTGCCCAGGAAGTTATTGTTGTAATCTTTTTTAGAAGATCGACCAATAATAAAAGGATAGATTCACAGGATTCTTGCGTTTGAATGTTGGTGATGTTTATTTCTCTCTGTTAATGTTTATCTTACTCTGTGATCATTTTTTTTTCTGTTTCTAATCGTTTAAAGGAATTTTATGAACACAATTTGTTTCGGGCACTCTGTTTCTAGTATTTAAGCGATCTACATGTTATTCATCTGATATTAATTAAATAAATTCTTAATTTCTTCTTCACTTATTTGAATCTCTCACCTATTCTATCTTTCCACCACATTTAATTCTAATAGATCCAACATTCTCACTATCTCGCCCTGTGAAGAAATCTTATAAAAATTGCATCTGATCTTAATCTTTAATACATACCCCATAGCCCAATGGATGTTTAATGCAAATACTTCATCCAATCTTTATAAACAAAACAATAAAATTGGATTATTTTAACTAGCCTAATATTTAAAAACTCAAACAAATCTAAATCCTACAGAGAGATCCCCCTATGAAATTAGCACGACTAGATCCCAGTTACGAAGTGGTTTTGGTAAGTTTCCTCTATTAATTTATTCTTCCCTTAATAACCTCTGGGAATTACAGAGTGCTAACATAAGCCATGATCAATAAGAGAGTGTTGAGCATGGTTTCCTAATTTCAATCTCATTAAAAAATGAAACTAGATTTGAGCATGGTTTCCTGATTTCAAGCCCATTAAAAAATGAAACCAGCCTTGAGCATGGTTTTCTGATTTCAAGCTCATTAAAAAATGAAACCTGCTTTGAGCATAGTTTTCTTATTTCAAGATCGTTAAGAAATGAAACCATCTATGAGGATAGTTTTCGTGTCTCTGTAACACCCTCATTAAAAAATGAAACAAATATTATGATCATAGTTATTGTTTCTATGTCAAGCTCTTAAAAAAATTAAACAAAGGTCCGAGGATTGAACCTAGATTCACGAGCATAGTTCTTGTTCTTGTGTCAAGCTCGTTAAAAAATGAAATATATTTTCCCCCCTCTTCAATTGAGTCAAGTACTTTGTTACGTATAATATTTGAAGATTATTTTCATCCTCCTATGTCGTTGGATGAATCGAAGTTTGGGGGGAAATGTTTTAAGACTATGAATTTCATGCTGAAGTTAAGCCGCTAGCTTCTTAAGCTAGGGGCTAAGTACCAACAATCCCTGGATTCTACATTGGGAAGTCACAAGCATAGTTTTCTCTGGTTCAATATTGTGTAAAAATAAAACCACCTACCTCAAGCATAGTTTCCTCTGGTTCAAGCTTATGTAAAACTGAAACTAGGTCCAAGCATAGTTTTGGCTAGTTTTAAGCTTGTGTAAAAATAAAATCCATCCCAAGCATAGTTTTGTTTTGTTTTAAGCTTGCGTAAAAATGAAAACAATCCGGAGCTTAGTATTTGTTCTTTCTAGTGCTTGTAAATACCTGAGAATGTAACCGAGTAAACTTTTATCACTTTTTTGGACTCGTAAAGTATATACGAAAAAGGAACCCCCTGGAGTTCTCTTTAAGATCTTTTCAGACTCTCTAAAAATGAAAATATTGCTGAGAGATATTGTTCTTTTCACGCTCCTTAAAGTATTTGAAGAAAACATATGATGAGTGGAATATTATCTCTTTTTCATTCATATCAGAATACCTTATGAAAAAGGACATTTTGGAGTTTTCTTTAAAGTGTTTTTCAGACTCTCTAAACATGAAAAACCCATGAGTGTTCTTTATTTGGACTCGTAAAACAAACATTGAAAGACCCATATAGAATAAAAAAACTCCTTCTTAGGGTTCGTTAAACATACTCCAAGGGACTCGTCCGAAGGATGAGCTTACATTTTCAAGCATATGTTATTCTCCTCAAGCTTGTGTAAAAATAAAGAGATACTCGCCAGAAATGGTGGGGGGGAAATTGGAAAATAAATGTATCTAAACATGTATTCTATGGAAGAGTCACCTTTGAACATGACAACCTTTCAATCGCTTTGTGTCTAGGTTGGAAAATTCGCTTCTCTCTTGATCATACTCCTTTATAATATTACAAATTGGTTTAAGATCCTTGTTGTTGAGTCAGTGTTTCCAAGACATTTGTCGTGTCATCAATATGTTCAAAGATAAGTTCAACTTGGAAATACTTCTATTGCGTTGGTGATTTATGAAATCCTTAAGCCTTCTATTTTGTCGACCATCCCTAAGTCAGTCCTAAATCACTTGTTACTTTGATCTACTTCAAATATTTTTACCTGTTTCATGTCATTGATGGATGATACATTAAGGCCCTCCTGTGACAAGTCTTTTCTTGTCAAATTCAACTCATTATCCAAGAATTAGACTTAGAAACTAATTCGTACCTTGGAACTTTCATGCCTCAATGGTAGGTTTCCTTGCTTTCGACAATGGGTTTTCATTATTGACCTGTGATCGGGAGATTCTACAAAGTGTTCGACTTCAACTCATTAATTCACATTCGTTAGATTGTACTAGAGTACCTTGGGAGTCATTGAAATTAATTGTGATTTACTTCTCATGTTTTAACGATATTCATTAATGATCGGTAATAAAGTGGTTTCTACCATGGTCGACTTCAACACATGTATTCACATGGTTAGATTCGTAATATAGAGTGATGGAGATGAAGACCCTGGATCTTTTCTGACAGATTTAGGTTGCGTTGGAGTATATTTAGATTGTACTCTTGCATATATCCACAGTGTATGTCTCGTGGCTATGTTCAAATTTGAGTATTTAACACATAGATCCACAGTGTATTTTTGGTGGCTATGTTCAGATTTGAGTCATAATGACATGGATCCACAATGTATGTTTGGTGGCCATGACTTGTCTTACCTGACATGGATCTTCGCATGTTGTCATTTATGCTTTGATTCATTTGTATTCTGAGTATGGGAATGCCTACCTTAGTGATGATATATTATTGTACTGTATTTCCTTGTTTGTTGGTTAGTTTCTAATCAACGTGTTCCTTGTTCCCTACACACACTCGACAAAGTATTTGAGCTATCACTCTATTCTAACTTCATACTTTGGGGGGATCACTATTACACATTATTTTCGTCACCCTTATGACTGTTAATGATGTAAACCTATCCTTTGTCTTGAGAAGGATCAATGGCATGAATCCCTGAAGAAGAATGAAGATAATTTTCCAGAGAGATGGAAGTATACTTTTCCTTTGTCAAAAACCTTAGAAAAAGGGATCATCGCATATTTCTTAGTGTTAAGGGTGCGACGATATAGGATCTTCGCAGGTTGCACCACAGTGGCCTGCGATGTCGTCGCAGTTTTATTGGTATTAAGGGTGCGACGATTTTCGTACGAAGGAAAAAGAGAAATTTTTTGAAAGTTCTAGAATAGAAGATTCGAGGGTGAGGTGGCCTCTAATCGGTTTGGATCTGAGTCATATCCCTGATCTCATGGAATCATCCTAACCTCCTCACCCTATCCTTTTCATCTTATAAAAGGAGAGGAGTTTTCATGGGGAAAGTTATCTTTGGATTGAGTTGGCTAGAACTTGATTGAATTCTTGAGTTTTGTAGCTTGGAGTTTTTGGAGCTTGTATGTTGGATTTGAGATTTTCTTTGTCAATATAGATTGTTGAGATCAGAATCCATGGAGCAGAAGTGTGTGGGAAGCAAGGCACTGTTGTAAGGGACCTTACAACATCAAGACATTGGTTGTGTTCTCCTTTTCATATCCTTAATACAATGATATATTTCTTTCCCATAAAAATCGTTCTATTTTATTGTATGACTCCTTGATCACATATATAGGTTTTGTTGAGTATACGTTGTTGCTTTCACTTCGTCGGATTGTGTATTTTTACAGGTTCAACATCCTATAAGACTTGGAATGGAG
>SNQJ01S0031113.1:77770-89153 GCA_010110895.2 Picea sitchensis
AGCATAATATCAACAACACACAGAGATCAAACACATCCATGAAATTGAATCAAAGATTTCCTATTAATTCAATGTCTGTACATGGAGTTTCTTCACAACTCTCTTCTCTGTTCTTGTTGCTCCTCTATGCTAATGCTGAACAATAATCTCAATTATACAAGGAGGGTGCCTATATTCGTTTTCCCTCCTGGAAGCAAAACTGTCTAATCTACAGTTAATTCCTATCTAACAGAATTAAAACCATTAAATGCCTTCCTATCTACATTACAATACAAGTGCACTTCTTATGAATGCTTTCATTCAAATGGTGGCGCAACAATCTTCAAAGCAATTCAAAAATGTATGTGCTGGTGCTGTCCAGCTGTATGTTCTTTACTCCACGCGCTGGCTCGCTTGATGAAGTGTGGATGCTCCTGCATCAAAATGCGACGAAGTCTTGAATGCTCATTACTGGGAGGGATTTGAACTACTTTCTCACCTCCCCTGAAAGACTTTGTGTGAACAACCTCATTTTTTCATCTACATTGTATACATCTTCTAGATCGATGAAATCATTGAACCAATCCATATGTTCTTGGGCTGAAACATTTCCTTCACCATTGTAGATATTGATCCTCTGGCTATAGTTCTGGGATAATCACGTAGTTGGGATGGTAGAACAAAGGGGGCAAATATGGTAGCCCTTTCTCTAGGGGGTTTGGGATTTGGGGGATTTTCTGAGTGGGATTTTCAGCTTGCAGGATTAGAGATCAAAACCTCTCCTTGTAAAAAACTATATGATCCAAGTTGGTTTCTAATTTAGACCTCAACAAAGTATTTTCAAACAAGGCGTCAAACTTGAGGTCGTCAATGCTTTGTTCCCCACCCTTTGGAAAGGACATGTTTATGTCTAGGTAGTAGAACGGGTCTTGCTCCTTCTCCCTTACCCTACGCAGAAGTATCTCAGGATCATACATAGGCTCTACAGGGTTTGGTTCAGGGTTGACTCTGGTAAAAATGGTCTTTGGATCCAGTGTTTGTGAATGGTGCTACCACATGGTACTTGTCTCTTGAACTGGAGTCGCCAGGGTAAAGGTTTCATCCAATATAGTTTTTTTCCCCACGGTTACCCTTGGGGGTCAAACATATAGCTTTAGTCATTGTCCCAGGGAAACTTTATTCAATTCCATCCCCGAGAACGACGCCATAATGTTAGCGCTCTGTAAACTTCGTTTGGTTGAGAAAACGAATGATAGAGGCAACCTACAAACCAACTTTGAGCCCCAGAACTAGCCCTTCATACCTCAAGAGGGCTCTCTCTGGAGACTTCGTCTCTGTAAAAGATATAACTTTAAACTCTTGGATAGATTTAGCACCTTTAAACAATATTTTCTGGTTCTATTGGTGAAAGAAAGCAAGACCTTGGGCTATGGAGTCAATTTAAGAAAATGATAGAAACAACTGACTCAATGATTGAACTCGAGAGGATAAAGGATAAATGAGAAACAATATTCAGTTAAAAATCATTGTCTGTGGTGAGAGAAAAACACATGAAGCAACTCGGAGCACCGATGGGGATGATTTCAGAATTAAGTTAGAAGAAATACAATCGTCAAAATGGTGCGAATCTATAGCACCGTGTGGTGAATTCTAGATTTGAAATCATGTTCTGATTTAGAAAAGAATATAGATGTGAAAATAAATAACATAGGAAAGTACATACGCAAAGAAATAATACCATACATCAGATTGCCACCATTAGAATCTTTTCATCAAATCTTCAGGAATTTTGCATTAAGTTTCAATCGGATCAAAAACTACAATCAATAGTCATTGTCTACAATGTTTTTCCAACCAACATGGCTTACATTGAAAAGATGGAATATATAGGCAAGGGTGTGCCGCTTGGGATAACTTTCACTCTAGCTACTACCCATAGACTAGGTTTTGACTACTATCTCTTAGATGGCTCTTCGAATGGCATTTTTATAAAAATAGAAACTGACTGAACTCAGCCACATCATATCCACTTGTATTTTTCGCGACGTTTCAGTCATCACCAATATCTCGTCGTTAGAGAGTGACGTGTTGATGCTTTCCTTTGACATGACATATGGATGATCAAGTGTCTTGTCAAACTCTTGCCACACATTGTAACGACCTTGATCTATGTCATTTGATCATTTGCTTGTGCGAGCATGTGGCAGGTGACTGCAGACCATTGTAGGTGCCTCCAAAATCATGACCCTAGCTAGGGAACAATGCCTTTCTTCAAACTATCGAATGTCTAGAGTACACATGTCCTTTGCAATGAATGAGATTCCATCGTTCTACGTCATATGTTTTATGCGTGGGTATATGTCATAGTCCAAGTCCACACCATGTCTGAGGAGACAAAAAATGGAGTCGATCGATAATGCTTCCGGTCTCATTTGCAGTTTGGATACTCAAATTTTTCTCCTAAGAGACCAGTTGCGTATTTTCAGGTTCATCACTTGCCTTTGTAGAACCGCATTCCCTTTCATCTTCTTATGCACGTTGTCCAGAGCCACTCGATATTTCTCCATGGTCAGTTCACATTCCCTAAAGTTTTTCACATTCCTTTCTTCTGACACCATCTATGATTCATGCAACTGTATGATCATATCCTATGCTTCCCTTAGTTGTCTCTTGAGACAAGTTGTGTTTCCCTTGCGGCCTTGTCATGCTGATACTTCGAGCGTCTTTGCTACTAACTACTGTCTCAACTCTCTATTTTTCTGGTATAGATCAACAATAGTGAGCTGCACTTGTTTCAGCTGCTACGACATCTCAAGAACATTTGTGCCTTCGATGTTTGTCCTCCTCCTTCTTCCCCAGCTTTATTTACTTGTGCCTTTGATGGGTTCAAGATGAATAGTGTGCATGAGTAACTCTTCAGTGGATGACTTTGCGCATGGCTCGCTCAGGACTCGGGCCTCCCCGACTTCCTTCTTTTTCCTTAGCATGCCCCTTCTCCATGGTATTGGTTGTTGGGGGGATAGGGCTTCCAATGTCCTTCCTTCTTCAGCCTCTACGCGGTAAGATGTTATCCTTTCCATAGGTAGGGGGAAATCTCCTTTTGGATCTTTGGGGATGCCTGCTACAAGTAGAAATGAATCTTAGTTATTTCCCAATCATCTCAACTCCTCCACTATCAACAATTTAATCAGGGAAACATGCAATATTTTCCTCTTCAGCTGATCTTCTTTAGCTTGGGCATTGTCTTCCATTTCTCGAAGGATTTGGTGCAAGAAAAAAGGAATATTTAGTGCTCTCCTCCCTATGAAGTGCATCAACAATCTAATGTGATGCGAATGTATTCTGACAAACATTCCCTTACAGTTGAAATATTACCTTATTAATTCCATGAGTTTCCGAAAAGGCCCTTGCAAATATCTAGTTGGAATGCCTGTATCGACTTTCCCACCTAAACATTCTCTCTTGATGAAGTATTTGTAACACTACACATCCAAAGACATGCCTTTAAAACACCTTTCACCATGTGAAGGGATCTCTGTCATGATCGACAGAGTTTCCTCTGTCACCTGGAAAGAGACACCTGCAATTACCATGCAAGACCCGTCGAACCTGAGTGTGAACTGCTCTACTAGTTTCATGTTGAATCCTTGGATTTTTCTGTAAAAGGTCATGAATTCAACCTTCTCAAAAGATGTCTTGACCTCGAGATCTTCGTTGACTAACGTCAATATTTGAGGCTTGGGCCCAACAATCCTGCCACTTCGTGCACCCTTCCTTATGTTTGGGGATGTCGTCATGGTGCAACGCGTATTTGTTCTGCACATGGTGGATTTCGTGTGAGCCAAAGGTGGTAATCTCAATTGAACTGGGCTTGCGAGAATAATTACAAGCGATGGGTAAACTTGACTGATGAACATAATGCATGTAGAGCGCTCAAAATTTATAATCGGGTGGGCGAGAGATGGGAACGTGCTGGGGGACACTTAATCCATGGTGACTGTTGGTTTCAAATCAAGATTGAAGATTTTTGTAGTACATCCGCATGACAGGTACACTTCCAAGTGTGTGAAGTACAATTGATAAGAGTTGCAAAGCATATGTGATACGAGCATCGTGATTTTTCATTCTTTTTGACTTCATCATGAGCTGATGATGGTCACTTCACCTGCCAATGTGAATTCCATTTAACAAATTTCCTTGAGCTTAGGATTGTAAGACCTTCTCTTCTGATAGGACCTGACTCTTTGGGAAAATACCTTTATCCCTCACACATGTTTTTGTTCTGACATCCCTTCCCGACTCTTTGGGAAACAATCTTTAGCCCTTACACATGTTTTCGTTCTGACATCCCTTCTCAACTCCAAGGCCCAACCGACCACTTGCTTAATTTGACCCATTCACTTTTTGGTACCTGACCTCACATGCTTTGACACACTTTCGCTGAATCAACTAAGACCGACTCTAATTGAAAAAATGATGGCGCTAACAGAAGACACATGTTAGGGGGTGGTTGTAGCATCTTCCTCAAATTGAAAAATTCCATATTTCTTAATGACCTTAGAAGGATTGGTAGTGGATTGAATAGGGACTTGATGAATATATATACTACCAATCACAGATGAAGAAAAGGGTTGTGAGGAGGATGAAACTTCGATGCCAATACCACTACCTGAATATCTCATGTTGAAGGTGATAGGTATGGGTGATGAAGATGAAGTGGAAGAATCAAATAGGGTTCTCCTAAGAGCAATTTGTTGTGTTGACAAGAAAATTTTACTCTTTCCTATTTCAGAAATAGGGGTAACATCAGGGGAAAATCCTCTTCTTCTTCGAGAAATACGAGAATGAAAGGACATGAAATAAAATATTAAGTAGGTAAGAAGAAAGGTTACTGTTGATTTTTGGGTTGCCTTTTCCTGGATTTCCAACGTTCAAAAATATTTATGTCACTTTCAATTGCTTCTCAAGAGCGTTCGAGCTCAACACGAGTACTAGCATTTTCTAAAATAATGTTGAATAAAGTCAAGGTAATGTTGGTCTAGTCATCAAGACCGTTTCCAATATTAGGTTGTCTCAGAACATGTACTATCATGGAAAAATCACTCAAAGAATAATCTAACAAAACAGGAAAATAAATACAATCGTGATACAATCAACCAAAGAGATATGGAAAGATCTCTGAGTATGTTCACCAAATAAATGTTGAGCAAAAAGAAACTTACTTCAATTTTTTTAGTTCTTGCTAGGCTAAGGAAATATAGTTGGGAATGTTACACAAAGTTTATAGCCTTAAATTTAAAAAACTCACTTAATCCACATGTAATATGTATGAGGGGCCAAGGTTGATTTTAAATATAATGTGTAACTCTGCAAAAGAAAGAAAGAAAAAATATACATAAGTGTGTACATGGATAGGAGACAAGGATAAAAAAAAAATATAAAAAATATCATTAATACACACATGTGAGACTGGAATTAGGAATCTGATTTTTATATTAACTTAATTCTGAGATAAAAAGAATAATTCTCTTTACAAACCCTTGCAAGGGTGGGGACCAAACTTAGATTTATAAGTCTCCAATGGGCACCATACAAAATCAATCTGACAACAAAAGAAAACTGAAGTAATGATCTGGATCATCTTTCCATAAAAATGTTGCCACTTGACTCTACAAAATATTCTTTATTAGCCATGAAATCTAATCCATAAACAAACAAGAACACATAGACTTCCAAAGATAGATCATATACCTTTAGATACAAGCTTCTGAAAGATATGCTTCAGTTTTGAATCCTATTGCCTTCAATAAGACCCTATTGTCATCAAGATGGTTTAACTTTCTAGAAAACTAAGAATGAATGAAGAAAATAATTATCTTATAAGTATAGAGAAAAACTTATATTATAAGTTCCTCTTATGTTCTCCTCCCTTTGTCTCTTCTTTTAATTGAGATTTTTTTATTTCCCAATAAGTTATGGTAGTGCAACTACCTTTCTTTTTTTAAGCTTAATTAGATTAACTAATTAGTTGAGACAAATAAATAATAATACGTAAATAAGGGTCTATTTAAATAATAACTGAATATGTGGGACCCCTTGTCACTCCAATTTTCATTTCTTTAATGATCATCAAAATATCAAATACAATACCCCAAAAATTAACTCAAATATTCGCTTTGTAACTTCAATCCTCCTATAAATAGTCGAATGTTTTAGTATCAAAATAAGACATGAGTATTGTTGGCCCTTGGTTATGGAAGTATGTGAAGATCAAGGAATAAAAGGGAGAATGCGAACTTCGCGAAAGAAACAGTGACTGTTACTGGGTTGAAGTGAGCAAAGAGAAGAAAAGGCAGAGCGAAGTCCGAGAAAGAAAGTCATTGGACGAGGAGATCGAGGATGACATATCAGCAAGAAAGAAGAATCATGGACAACTCAGAAAGAAGAAAAGGCCACCATTAGATACTTTGGAGCACTGTGCGAGAAGGAAGGAAAGCCAAGCTGGCGAAGCACTGAAAACACGGGTCAAGTTGACCTAGGGTTTTAGACACCTAGGGTTTTGGTATCTAGGGTTTTGGACACCTAGGTTTCAACCCAAGGATGTCGATGAGTGATTGTAATGTATAAATAAGAACCTACATGAAGGAAGGAGGTTTGATCTAGTTGTTGTTCATTTGTTGTTGTTGGTGTGTAATGAGAGATTATTGTTGTGTAAGAGAGAAGTGTTAAGAGTGAGATCCTTCTGGTATTGTATGATCTTCAGCTAGGTGGGAAGATCAACCCTATAGCTGGGTGCGCAGGGAGGGGAGATAAAGAGAGGAGAAGAGAGAATATCTGCTAGCTAAGAGTGCAAACAAGAATTGTATGCTCATATTAATACATTATAAAGAACAATTCTGTGGACATAGCCCTAGAGAGCGGGTGAACCACGTATATTTTGTGTTGTGCGTGATTGGTATTTTGTCTCTGTCATTGATATAATGTGATTGCATTAGTATGTTATATCTGATAAGTATATGTGCAGAGTAGATCCAAGATGATAAGTGATATATGAATTCTATGTTGTTCTTGTATTAGATCCACTTGATATTATCCTTGGTTACATACATCTCTGTCCTACAGCCCCCCATAATTGCTTTGGGTGAGACTACATCTGCTTCACAGGTGTTTCTGAAAGGTCCTGTAGTTAGGGCTTGTTGGTGTGCTCTTGGATATGAAACCTGGGTCTAGCCTTGTGCCAACAAATGGTTCCATTGTTGGGACATGAATCTTCTTGAGGGAATTTCAAGGTGGTTTCCATCAAATACAGAGACTCAAAAGTGGATAGAGGATCAAGAAAAGGACTTCGTTGAAGCCCAGAACAATAACCCTAATCTTAGTATAGAGGATTGGTTGGAGAAAGATATCTTTACTTATATAAACAAGATTTTCTTTGGGGGAATCCAACAGGAGCTATACTAGTGGTTAGCTAGGTTAGGAGATACCCAGTTTGAGATCGGACCTAGACCTCCTGTAGTTTGGACATCGACGCTGATCAAGAAGGCAAAGAGAGTTGATAACATTGTATCATGAGCAGTAGATCACTGGTTTGATAGCACCATTGAAGGGTACATCACCAAGTTTTCTGTTGACAGAGTAGAGTCATTTAGCCAACCTGAGAGGTATTTCTTCAAGGGACCCAGAGGGAAATTTTTACAATTCCTAAAGTTGTAACTCAAGATTCTATTGCATGAAAAGAACATCTTGAAGATACAGTAGGTTGGTTAGATATAGAAAAGATAATGTTCAAGAATTCAGACAGCGACAACGACACAAAAGATGGACACACACGCAGTGGAAAAGCGTTTAGAGAAGTTCACCTTGTGAACTTATTCAAGAAGAACTACGGGGACGAGAGATTCTAGAGTGGAAAAGAGGCAGATCTGAGAGACAAGGAGCATTCTGAACCTGCTAGGACAGAGGAAGGGAAAGATGAAGAGCTTCGTTGGGACAAGCCAGAGACTTTAGAAACTGTGCAAACCATGGAAGTAAGTACTATTGTCCCTCCTGTTGATTCAACAACACTAAGCAATCATAATAGTCAGAGTCACCAGAGTCCTCAGAGTACTATTACTGCAGTTCAACATATACTCAGACAAGAAACATAGTCAACTCAATGGCAGATGAGATGAGACTCCCTATATTTAGGGTAGATGGGTCTGAAGACCCTGATCAACACTGGTTTCTATGTGAAGTTGTATGGAATATTAAAAATGTCACCGACGGATCTTTCAAAAGAACCCACTTTAGTACCACTCTAAGAGATCGTGCATTGAGCTAGTACATGAAGCTTGTCCAAGGAATTGCACTGCCTAAGCCACTGAATCAGATTAAGAATGCTCTTATTGTAGAGTTCAAGAAACCCAATTCGGAGTCACAATGTCTTACAAAGATTAAAGAGATCAAGCAGAAGGTAGCCGAACCTGTTTGGGAATTCGATCAGAGATTCAAAACCTTAACAGGCCGATTGATTTTTCAGATCCCAAATGAGTAGAACAAAGAATGGTTCATCGCTACTCTCTTACCACACATCAGATTTCCTCTGATGAAACAGAAGATTGCTTCATAGGATGAGGCATTGGAGATCGTCATGAAGCTATAATTAGCCCCTATGGGAGAATCCATCTTAAGTATGAATCAAATCTTGAGTCAGCTAACTAGTTTGTCTCTGCAGGTCAAAGATATGAAGAAAGAAAAGGGAAAAGATAAAAGAGAATACATCTGGTGTGTCAGGTGTAGATCATAAGGCCATGAAAAGGAACAGTGTCCCCTATTCAATGAATACTTGGCTTTTGGAGCTCCGATCCCTTTGAATCAAGTCACCTTACCCTGGTGTGAGGTATGCAGAAATAGACATCGCACGGGTGAGTGCTATTACATGAAAAAGTACGTTCAGACTCCTACAAATTTGTATTGCACGTTCTATAAGTCCATGGGACATGATGATAGGGATTGTAGGGATTATGATCTCATGCATGAAAGGTAGAGAGACATATACAAGATTCAAGGTGAAGTAAAACAAGAAGGAAACACTACGCAATATAACTCCCCTGGAAGAAGAAACTTCAATCCCCGAGGTGGATTTAGAGGCAGAGGTCGAGGAGGAGGAATCAGTCGAGGCCGAGGATAGATAATATTTTATAAATGTGCACAACTAGGACACCTAGCAAGGGACTGTCAGAACCCTTGTACCACTTTTAGCTACTGCAACTCCTTTGAGCATGTTATAGAGGAATCTCCAACATTGTTGGCTAAGCTTCAAGAAAGCCAAGGACCTCAGCAGAACCTGCAAGTGCAACTGATATATGTTTAGCCTCACGGAGAAGACCCTAGAGTCGTTGTTATAACTAGAGGAGGCATTGTTATAGGAGAAGACAGACTGATCAAAGGAAAGACTACAAAAGACTCAGAAATTAGAAAATCTATAGAGAAGACACAAATGTTTGATGCAAATAAAGAAAGAAAAATGTTTGAGGAGGCAAGAAAAGAATTCAAAGGAGACCAGGGTTCCTCATTGAAGACAATACCAAAAGTGAGAGAATATGGAATTCCTCTGGCATTTGATCAGTCTGCTTCGCCAAAAGAAGGAAAAGAGGTAAGCAAGCTCATGGAATTTCTATATACTTGTATTAAGTTGATTCAAGATGAAAGAATTGTACAAGAACTACAAAATTTAATCAGACAATATGAGATAGGAAATATAGACCCCTTACTGAATAGGGTAGTACATCAAATCAATAAGAAGAGAAGGACCAATAAAGAATTACATTTGAATTCTCAAATAGGAGAGTATGAGATAGATTATGTGGTCCTCGACTTAGTGTCATAGGTCAATGTCATGATGAAGCAAACCTGGGCACTGATGGGAAAACCAAAGTTGATCTATTCCCCTATCAGGTTCAGGATGGCCAATCAACAAGCTGTCAGACCCTTTGGATGATTGGAACATGTCCTTGTGGACATCGACAAAGTAAGAACACTTGCATATTTTGAGGTAATTGAGATAGTTGATGATAGTTGTCCTTACCCTTTGTTGTTAGGAATTGATTGGTCTTTCAATAATTTCTCTGTGGTTGATTTGAAGAAGAGATGTATGAATTTTGAAAGAGATGGCCTTAGGGTCATTGCACCTCTAGATCCAGATGAAGGTCACCTATACATAGAACCTATCAGAGAAGAAGACCACACATATGAATTGGAAAAAATATACAAATTAATAGCCAGACAATAGGATTACATTAATCCTACAGTCGATGGGAACCGAATCTAGCGAAGTGATAGTGCATGTTCATCAGACTCAGAAGAAGCACCGAAGAACTAACAAAATAATATGTACAAAGTATCTCCAAAAAAATGTTCTAGATTAACCAGAGAGGTTCACTGGATCCGTACAACAATAAGTAACTTACCCACCTTTGATGGTCTAAATCCTTTAGAAAACTTCTTGGTGGACTTTGAAGAAAGTGTACCAATGCAACAAAGATTTTTGGTGATGGATGAGGCCCTGAAAGAAACCCCAACAAGATGGTGGGGGACACACAAAAACAACATTGTAGACTAGGTACAATGTCCATCTTCGCTCCGCCTTCACTGCTCTTTGCTCTTCATATCAATATTTCCAACTCAAATAATCATCCTATTTCATTTTTAATCCTTTTTCTTTAAAAATGAAATTCAAGATAACAGAACAGGGGATAATTTAAATGTTACTCGAAAGGTGGTGGGCATATAATGAGTGAAAAATGAGACAATGAATGGGAATGAGATGATCAATATTTTGTTACCAGAAATAACATTTTTTAATTTAAAAATCATCACTACCATCATCTTGTAACATCCCGCTCTGGCGCACTGAGAAAACCTATTATTTGAGGACACTTGCTCGCAAGTGATCTAGATTTTTATGATGATAAAACTTTTATCCTTCATTATGATGCATTAAGATAGATGACAGGATGTTTTTACTACTTTGATGTAGACAGGTGTTGTTGATTCAGTTTCATTGAGTGTGCAGGGTTTCGGACCTTGAGGATGTAGAGGCATCGGTGGAACCCCCTTGGACTCCGGATTGAGTCAGGGAGTGCGTTATTGGGGTTGATTCATTTACGATGATATTGCTTTGTTTTGATGATATGATATTGATTTTATGATATGTTGTTGACGTTCTGACATGATGGTTGATGATGCAGGCTGATGATAGCTTGCCGAACAGACTCACATATGGAGTAAAGGGGCCACACATGATTTCCAGAGAGGTTGAGGGAGAGGTGTGGAAAGAAGCCCTGCCACAGCCTACTAGCACTCCCGTCGTGGCTCGAACTGTAGGTTAACGATTACCTAGTTCGAGAGGATCCACGATGTCATG
>SNQJ01S0031113.1:89163-104808 GCA_010110895.2 Picea sitchensis
AGAGAAGTACTATTGAAATACATGGTGAGCAGTAAGACGCAACCAAATAAACACCCTATCTACTCTGTCGACACTGATATAGGATCCTCCATATTCTACAATGACCTGAGTTTTGAAGAGTAAGAACCGATGGTTGTCATGGTTGTTGATGAAAAATCTGCGTGACGAGAAACATAGTGAATAGACTCTAGGAACTGTGTGAAGAACGATATGTGGAACATGAGCTTTGATGGATCTGTTTCCAAGGAAGGTGTAGGGGCTGGCATACGGATAAGCCTCCTAAGGTTGGCACAAAACTCTGCTCATACAAACTCACTTTCGACTTCACTAATAATATGGCTGAGTATGAGGCACTAATTTTGGGCCTGAGAGTTTCAAAAGAGTTGGGTGCAAAGAGGATAGCAGTGCATGGAGACTCTAAGTTCATTATAAACCAAGTGAAAGGCATATATCAATCCAAGCACCCTAGACTGCGATCTTACATAAACCTAGTGTTGGACCTCCTCGAAGAATTCTCGGAGTATAATTTATCGGCAATCTTGAGAGGGAATAATCAAATTGTGGATGCCTTGGTCACCTCAACCTCAGCTTTTAAAATTACCATTTTTCCAGATAGAAAATATGAGATCGAAGTCAGACGTAGGCCGACGGTGCCCGATAATATAAAGTATTGGCAGGTGTTTGAGGATGAAAAACAGGTGGAGATATTTCTCTAGATGAGTGATGAGTTTTCTAATATAAACATTGATGATGAGTGTTGTTGTGATGAAGATGAAAGCGCAAATGCGCGCAGTGACGATGACCCTTTCTAGAACTAGATAGTTGGAAGGGACATAGTAGACCTAAAGAATAATGTCATCTCAAAAGGATTAGTTCTATTAGAAAATATTTTTGATGAAAACAATGTGGCTAGAAATCCCAAGATCACTGCAAACGATGAGGATGTTGAGGATTGTAATATTAGGACCCAGAAGAATCTAAAGATATTCAAATTATCAAACATGCTCAGTCCAGATGTCAAACAGGAGTACATCAATATCATGAAGGATTTTCCTGATGTCTTCTCTTGAAGTTATGATGACTTGAAATTCTATGACACTAAAGTGATTCAACACATCATTCCTCTCAAAGAAGACCAAAAGCCTTTCAAGCAAAAGTTGAGACGGATAAATCCTTTGCTGTTGCTGCTAGTCAAAAAAGAGGTAAACAAACTTTTCGAAGACAAAATTATCGTTTCTTTAAGGTTTTCAAAATGGACTGCAAATCTAGTGCCTGTAAGGAAAAAGAGCGACGAAATAAGGTTGTGCATCGATTTTGGGAATTTGAACAAAGTATCCCTCAAGGAGAACTACCCGCTCCCAAAGATGGACTATATCTTACAGAAGGTAATTGGGTCCTAGAATATTTCCATGCTAGATGGATTTTTCAGGTTACAATCAGGTTATGGTACACCTAGATGACCGGGAAAAGCCAACTTTCATGACACCATCGGGGACGTTCATGTACGATAATATTCCCTTCATCCTCATGAATGTTGGATCTACTTTCCAGTGAGAAATGGATACAACATTCACCTAGGAAAAGGACAAATTTATCATGATCTATCTAGACAACATCACAGTGTACTCTAACTCCGATGAACAACACCTCGGACATTTGAAGAATTTTTCCCAAAAGTGTAGGAAGTTCGACATATCTTTGAATCCAAAAAGATCACATTTCAGAATGTAAGAGGGGAAATTGTTGGGGCACATCATCTCAAAAGAAGGTATAAAGGTAGACCCCAGCAAGGTTGAAGGAATCCTGAAAATCATCACTCCGCACAGCAAGAAGGAGGTGCAGTCCTTCCTGGGAAAGGTGGATTTCTTGAGAAGATTCATCCCGAGCCTGACGGAAATTATAAAATATATCACCTGCATGTTTAGAAAGGGGAATAAGATCAAATGGAACCCCAAAGACAAAATATCATTTGAATACATCAAGATAGCTCTGACCAAATCTCCTGTGTTGGCTAGCCCAAACTTCATGAATGACTTCATCTTGTTCTCGTTCACCTCAGAGCATATCATTGTTGGTGTATTGTTACAGAAAGACGACCAGAACTTTGAGAAGCCTATAGCCTACTTTAGAAGGATGTTGAAGGATTCTCCACTGAGGTATGACATTATGGAGAAACAAGCATACACCTTAGTGAAATCCCTAAAGGATTTTAGAACTTACATATTACACTCCCACATTATCGATTAGGTGCCCATCAACTCAGTCAAGTATATCATAACTCAGCCTGACCCTAAGGGAAGAAGAGGCAAGTGGATCATGGCCATGCTGGAATATGATCTCGAAATCAAGCCCACAAATATGATCAAGGGACAGGGCCTTGAAAAGTTGATGGTGTAATCGAACTGTGAAGTCCTAGGAATCAACTTCATCACTGATTTGTCAGAAAATCCTTAATAAGAAACAATCGCGCAGGTGGATCAAAAGTTCATCGATTCACCTTGGTATACAGATATCATTTATGTGTTGAGGAACCTGCAAGATCCTCCAGGGTTAAGTAATACCAAGGCCAGATTCTTAAACCTCAAAGATAATAATTTCTACATCTTGGATAACTCACTATATTGGAAATATCCAAGAGGGATATTGTTGAGCTGCATACTAGAAGATGACGCGGAATAGGCCATCATATAATTCCACAAAGGCGACTGTGGGGGACATCACTACTGGAAAACCACCACGCATAAAATTCTTACAGCAGGTTACTATTGGCCCACCATCTTTGCAGACATTTAAAAAGAATTTTCCAGTTGCCACGAATGTCATATTTTTGATGGAAGGAGAAATATACAACCCCTTACATTGAAACTAATCTTGGTCGAAGTGTTGTTCATGCAATGGGGCCTGGACTTCATAGGAGAGATACATCTACCATCCTCGATGCAACACGAATGGATACTTATATCCACTGATTACTTCACAAAATGGGTCAAAGTAGTTCCAACGAATCAGGCTACTGACACGGTCATCATTCAGTCCTCAGAAACTAACATCCTATCTAGGTTTGAGTGCCCTATCAATATCATCATAGATAACGCAGCCGCATTTAAGTCCAAGAAAATGGAGAAGTTTTTTAAGGATTACAACATAACTATGGGACATTCTACAACATATTGCCCATAAGGTAATGGGTTACCAAAATCTTCTATTAAGAGCTTAACCGGGATCATTAAAAGACTCTTGCAGGACAACAAGAAGGCATGGCATAAGAAACTTATTTATGAGTTGCGGGAGGACAAAATCACTACCAAGAAGTCCATATCCATGTCACCATTCAAAAATGTGTATGGCATGGACATGATTTTACCTACCTCATTGGGATTTCCCATCAGGAATTTGTTGTAAGAGAAAGAGGTTGAACCAGATGATATATAGAGAAGGATAAATCAGTTGATTCAAGCACAACAAAGGAGGGAGTAGGTCTAAAACCGATCACAGCTTCACCAAGACAGGATGAAAAAAAAAATCGACAATCACTCTAAATAGGAGGAATTTCAGGTAGAGGATCTAGTGCTTAAGTGGGACATGAGAAATGAAGATAAGGGAAAGCATCGAAAATTCGATCATCATGGGAACAATGCATATCTATTAGAAGAAATTAATGGAGAGTCCACTGGTTGGGGGCCTGTAAATAATAGATTCCTCAAACACTATCTGGTGTAATAAAGTCCATTTAAGTCTCATGTCATTGTAAGTAGTCATTTTATTTTTAATTTTTTTGTTTTCAAATAAGGCCTTTCGATTCAGTGTGTCAGTAGAAAATTGAAGCCTGGAGTGAAGGCCCTGAGTTTATGTTGAGTCTAGTAAAACATGTGTCAAGAAATTTTAGGCTGCGTTTTTTGCTTTCTCTTGTTTCACAGTCTGGAAGTTGAAGAAGGCCCATTGGCTAGGAACTTGGTATGTTGTTCTTTGCCACCTCACTGGGAGGATGGAAATCCCCCTTGGATCTAGCTGTTAGCACCATCATTTTTTCAGTTAGATTCGGTCTTAGTCGAGTCAAAGTCCGTGTGTCAAAGCATGTGAGGTTATGTACTGAAAAGAGAATGGGTCGAAGTCAGCAAGTGGCCAGTTGTCCCTTGGAGTTGGGATGCGATGTCATAACCGAAACATCTATGAGGGGTAAAGGTATTTTCCCAAAGAGTCGGGTCCTGTCAGAAGAGAAGGTCTTAAATGCCTAAGTTCAAGGAAAGTTTTTAAATGGAAGTTGCATCGGCAGGAAAAGTGACCATCATTAGCTCATGATGAAGTAAGAAAGAATGAAAAATCATAGTGCTTGTATCACATATGCTCTGCAGCTCTTATCATTTGTACTTCACACATTCCAAAGTGTACCCGTTGCACGGATGTACTACGAAAATCTTCAAGATTTCTTTGAGATCCTCCAATCGCCATGGATTCAGTGTCCCCTGACATGTTTCCATCTCTCGCCTGCCTAATTATAAATTCTGAGCACTCTGCATGCATTATGTTCATAATTCAAGTTTACGCATCTCCTGTAATTCTTCTTGCAATCCCAGGTCAATTGAGATTTCCGCCTTTGGGTCGCCCCAAATCCACCACACGCAGAACAAATACGCATTGCACCATGATGACATCCCTGAACATAAGGAAGGGTGTGCAATGTGGCACGAATGATGGGCCCGAGCCTCAAAGCTTGATGTTGGTCAATGAATATCTGGAGGTCAGGGAATCTTTTGAGCAGGTCAGATGCATGAAATTTTGCATAAAAATCCAAGGATTCAACATGAAACTAGTGGAGTAGTTCGCACTCAGGTGTCTCTTTCCAGGTGATACAGGAAACTCTATCGGCCATGACAGAGATCGCTTCACATGGTGAAAGGTGGTTTAAAGGAATTCCTTTGGACATGTAGTGTTATGAAGACTTCATCAGGAGAGACTGTTTAGGTGGGAAAGTCGAAACGAGTGTTCCAAGTAGATATTTGCAGGGGCCTTTTCAGAAACGCATGGAAGTAATCAGGAAATATTTCACCTGTGAGGGAAGGTTTGATAGAATACATTCACATCACATTAGAATGTTGATGCACTTCACAGGGAGGAGATCGCTAAATATACCTTTTTTCTTGCACCAAATCCTCCGAGAATTGGACAACAATGCCCGAGCTTAAAAAGATCAACCAAAGAGGAAAATATCGCATGTCTCACAGATTAAATTCATGATGGTGGATGACTTAAGGCTATTGGGAAATAACTAGGATTCATTTCTACTTGTAGTAGGCATCCCCAAGGATCCAAAAGGATATTTCCCCATACCTCCAGAAAGGATAACATCGCATCGCCCAGAAGCTGAAGTAGGAAGGATGTTGGAAGCCCTGTCCCCCCAACGACCAATACCCCGAAGAAGAGGCAGGACAAGGATAAACAAGGAATCTGCGGTGATTTGAGACCTGAGCGATCCATGCAAAAATTAATCCACTGAAGATTTACTAATGCGTTCTATTCGGTTCAAGCCCATTGAAGGCACAAGTCGATACATTTGGGGCATAAGGAGGAGGACAAACACCGAATGCGCAGATGTTCATGAGTCATCAGAGCAGCTGAGACAAGCGCATATCACTATTGCTGAGCTATACTAGGAAAATAGAGAGTTGAGACAACAGTTAGTAGCAAAGACCCTTGAAGTATCATCATCACAAGGCTGCGAGGGAAACACAACTTGGCTCAAGAGATAAATTAGGGAAGCGTAGGATACGATCATACAACTACATGAAACAAAGATGGTGTTGGAATAAAGGAATGATAAACACTTCATGGAATGTGAACTAGCCATGGATAAAGTCTGTGTGGCTCTGGCCAATGCGCACTGACGCAAACACGCCACCCAGGGCACGTCCGCTCCCACAGGACCTTCTCCTTGACCGGCCCAAAGAACTAAAATGCTCTTCAAACCCCCTTATTGGGAGTTCTCAACACCCACAGAATGCTCTTTATGATTCCCCGTTGTCCTATCGGGAAATTGGGCCTCACGTGATCGCGAGTCCTGCACTCACAAGATCGGGTCTTGCAAATCCCCGAACCCCGATGAATATTCTTCAAATTCTTTCCTTTCTCCTATCGGGGATTTCCCCGTCGGGAAATTGGTACTTACGAGGTCATGAATCTCTCACCTCACGGATCCCCGATTCTGGATTTGCGATGGCGCTCTCTGCACCCCTTAGCTCCCTCCGGCTAACTCTTTACGCATGTGACCTACTAGTCCACAAGACCACGGTCCTTTCCCCTATCATAATTT
This sequence comes from Picea sitchensis, assembly GCA_010110895.2. Taxonomy (NCBI): domain Eukaryota; kingdom Viridiplantae; phylum Streptophyta; class Pinopsida; order Pinales; family Pinaceae; genus Picea; species Picea sitchensis. Next base: position 95,471 of record SNQJ01S0031113.1, read on the forward strand.
TGGAATTCGCAAAATTGAAATGCGTAGAACTCACACCCTCGGGATCTCCGATCCTCCGATTCCCGATGCCACCTGGTGTTGACCCACTGTAAGGCTCGACCTTCCAACACCTGTCCTATTCTCTGGCGCCTATGGCCCACACTCCAGTGGTGATCGGGAAATCGCATTTCGGGATATCGCGATTCTCGTAACACTTGTTCACAGACCCTTCCCAGTCCCGATCTCTGATACGGATGACACATGTCCTCCACTGAAGTGCTATGACTGTGGGATCGTCGCGTTTCAGAATTTCACGACTTCTCCTACTGTGATTTTCTCGTCATCGAGAATCTCGATATGCCGATCCTCGATGCACGTGTGAACTCTCTCCTCCACGTCACCACTTCCTTATCGCTCTATCAGGTATCGCAACTTCTAATGCAACGATTCATTTGTATGCGGAAACCCCAAAATGATGAACCCTGACTCTTTAAGATCCTCGGACACGTGTCCCTCAAATCGAACGGCTCCGGCTGTGTCGGGAAATCATGGATCGTGATTTCATTGTGCAAGAATTTCACGACTCTGGAAACCCTGATATCCCGAACTCTGAATCTCCGGGATCTCTCGCCACATGTCCCTGCTGAGATCAACGGCTAGGATTCCTTCTCGGGATTTCAGAACTTTCCGAGGTCTTCGATTCTTACCCTACGAAGACCTGATGACCCTGATATCCGATGACTCATCCGGGACTCCTCCTCTGTTAGATAGTACTTAAACCCTAAGCAACTTCCCGAGATCTAACGGCTGACGGGATTTCACCGATCTTCTTTGCGAATCCTGACCGTCGATTTCTCCTCCTTGAAGATTTCTTGAGAAGGCTAACTGTTCTTTCTCAGAACTTGTCCTCTGACACCTTCACTCGCATATCCTGCTCGAACCTTCCTCGGCACAAACTCCTATGCTCTCCTTTAATGATATCACGAAGGTTTTGTACCTCCTAAGCTTTCCCACTCTAATTTTTTCAGAGGAATTTCCACGTACTCCTTGCGCTCAACATTCAACAACTTCCCAACTGTTGAATCCTTCTGACTCTGCGCACTCCTGTAGCAGCAGTCTTCGATCTCCCTTTGCTCAAATCTACAACCGAGACTTATTCTTCAGCCTGTGCACCCCTTACACAGCTTCAACAACCTACTTCCACTTCCAGGTGAATGATAACAAAAGTTAAACTACTGAGCCTTCATCAACGCACTCCTTGTGGATGAATTCAACTGCACACCTTGCAGGAATATCCTGGCTCAGATAGAGAAACAATTGGACCTCACTCTCTCTCCCTTTCAGACTTTAGTTGAAACATGAAATCACATGCACAACATATACAAAGAAAATGCATAACAAGAACATTCATGAGCGCATCAACAATATACACAGAGAAATAACACAAACCATGAATTTGAATCAGAACTTTCTTCTATTAATTCAAATGCCTGTACATGGGTGTTCTTCATACACTATTCTCTTCTTTCTCTTCTCTTCTCCTGAATGCTTCCTCTATTCTTCACTACTACTCCTACAATGGTACAATGAGGGTGTCTATATCTGTTTTCCCTCTCAGACTCTAAACTATCAAATATAGAATTAAACATCCTATCTACCATCATTAAATCTATTAAATGCCGACTATCTACCAAAGGACGAGAACGTAAGGCTCAAGGTCCAATACAATATACAATGCGCCTCCATAAAATGGCTTCATTAAAGACTTGCGCTACAATCCCAAAGAACTTCAAAAATTTGGGTTTGTTTATCCAGTTGATCTCCGCTTGATGTGCTGGCTCGCTTGATGAGTTGGCGATGCTCCTGCATCATACTCCTCGCCTTGAAAAATTTCATGGGCTCCTGTCCATGAGCTCCTGCATGGTCTTTCCATGATTTTGAATCTCTGCTTCAGTCTCCCAGCTGGAATCTTCCATTGGATGGTTTTTCCATTTGACCAGATACTCGAAGTATTTCTTGCGCCTGGTCTTTTTGCTCACCCTCTTGTCAAGTATACGCTCCATCTGTGGCTTTTCTACAATCAGAATCTGCTTCTGCCACTGGATTTCTGGTTGTTCATCACTTGCAACTCCTGCTTCCTCAACCTTATATGGATATAATTCTGAGACATTGAATGTCGGAGATATTCCGATCTCACCTGACAACTCAATTTCATAAGTGTTTTCTCCCAGTTTCTTTAGGACTCTGCATGGCCCAATTTTCTTCATTTTTAACTTGTTGTATGTCCCTCTCGGAAACATTTCCTTCCTTAGATGTGCCAGAACTAGATCACCAACTTCGAACTGAAGTTGTCTCCGATGCTGATCCGCTCTGCGCTTATATTCCTGGTTTGATTTCATCAGTAGCTCCTTCACCTGGCTGTGAAGTTCTTTCATTGTCTTAGGAAATTCTTCTGCACTAGCGCTGCTAGTAGCAGTCTGTTCTGAATCCTGCAATTCAGAAACTCCTCTCAGTTGCATCCCATATATAATCTTAAATGGAATTTTCCCTATGCTCCGATTTACTGAATCGTTGTATGAAAACTCTTCTTGTGGAAACACATTGTCCCAATTGCTATGGTGCTCTGTCACCAAGATTCTTAATAAATCTCCCAGACTTCTATTTACCACCTCTGTTTGCCCATCCGTCTGAGGATGATAGGCAGAACTAAACATCAAATTAGTCCCCATCTTCTTCCAGAGTGTCCTCTTGAAATTTCCAATGAATTTCATGTCCCTGTCCAATACTATGCTTCTGGGTAACCCGTGAAGTCGAATGACCTCCTTGAAGAACAAATTTGCGATGTGAGTCGCATCGCTGGTCTTCTGGCATGGGATAAAATGTGCCATTTTTGAAAACCTGTCCACCACCACAATCATCGAATCATGTCCTCTTCGCGTCCTAGGCAATCCCAATACAAAATCCATGCTGATTTCATCCCACGGCCTCTTGGGTATGGGTAATGGTTGATATAATCCCGCATTCTGCTTCCTGCCCTTTGAATGATGGCAAATTCTACATCTGTCAACAAACTTCTTGACTTCCAACCACATCCCTGGAAAAGAGTATGCTTCTCTTAGCTTTGCAAATGTCTTGTCGTGGCCAAAATGTCCTACCAATCCACCACTATGCTTCTCTTTTAGCAGATTCTCCCTCATGGAGCAATTTGGAATGCACAGTCGATTGCCTCTGAACAACAATCCTTCCTGGATCATATAATCTATCCATGGGCTTCTGTCTCTGAGAACTGGATTCTCAGCTGCTTCATATGTCTCTACAAAATCTGCATCACCTGCATACATGTCCCTAAGATTTCAAAACCCAATGTCTTGACTCGGAACTCCTGCAGCAACAAACACTTCCTGCTCAAAGCATCAACCACTTTGTTAGCAGTACCCGAAATGTGTTTAATTAAAAATGTAAATTTTTGCATATACTCTACCCATTTAGCATGTTTCTGATTCAACTTCTCTTGTTGAGTCATAAACTGTAATGCATGATTATCACTATACAAAATAAATTCTCTCGGAATCAAATAGTGCCTCCACTTCCTTAGCGCCTGTATGATAGCATAAAATTCTTTATCATACATGGAGTACTTTACTTTTGCCTCATCCAGCTTCTCGCTGAAATATGCAATTGGTCTGTCCTCCTGGCTCAAGACCGCTCCTATGGCAAAGCCACTTGCATCACATTTCACCTGGAACACCTTCGTAAAATCCGGCAAAACCAAAACCGGATGTTTTGTGATCTTCCGTTTCAACAGATTGAAGCTATTCTCTTCTTATTCAGTCCAATGAAAATATTTATGTCTTTTCTTGACAGTATCCATCATTGCTGTGCTAATTCCACTAAAATTCCTGATGAATTTTCGGTAGAAACTAGCCAGTCCATGAAAACTTCTCACCTCGAAAATATTTCTCGGCGATGGCCAATTTTTAATTACCTCCACTTTACTTGGATCCATCTTTAATTCATTCGCCGATATGAAAAATACCAAGTAAATGAGTTATGTCTTCATAAATGAAGATTTCCTCATGTTGATCAACAACTTCTCCTGCTGTAGCTTCTTCATTACTGCAGCTAAATGCTTCAGATGTTCTTCTTTCGTTTTGCTGAAAATCAATATGTCATCTTGATAAACAATGACAAACTTACCAATGAATTCCTTCAGCACTTCATTCATCAACCTCATGAAGGTACTTGGTGCATTCGTCAAGCCAAATGGCATGACTAGCCATTCATACAACCCTTCGTTGGTTTTGAAGGTTGTCTTCCATTCATCGCCTTTTCTCATGCGAATCTGATGGTATCCGCTTTTCAAATCAACCTTTGAAAAACAAATTGCTCCACTTAAATAGTCCATCAAGTCATCCATCTGTGGCAATGGAAACCTGTACCTAATGGTTATCTTGTTAATGGCTCTGGAATCAGTGCACATTCTCCAACCTCCATCTTTCTTTGGACTCAGTACCGTTGGAACGGCACACAGACTTAAACTTTCCCTGATCAGTCCTTTATCCAACAGTTTCTGTACCTGCCTTTTGACCTCTTCGTTCTCCTGCGACGTCAACCTATATGTAACTTTGTTCGGAAAACTGGCTCCTGGTATGAGGTCTATATGATGACTCACACTCCTCATCGGCGGCAACAAATGAGGTAATTCGTCTACCACAATGTCAGCGAACTCTTCCAGCAGTTCCTGAATTTCTTCCGGCAAATCATCCACTCTTGTGCTGGTCAAGACGATTTTTGGTTTCCTGAACACAAAGAATTGTCGATCTTCCTTCTTCTTTACTTCCGCCAGAAGTTCCTTCCCACTCATGAGAAGTATAGTGTTTCTCGGTTCTGGTTTTACTTCTTTATCTTTAATTGGAAGTAGCATATGTGTTCTTCCATTCTTCTCCAAAGTATATGTATTCATATTCCCATCATGAACTACATTCTTGTCATATTTCCATGGTCTGCCTAGCAATAAATGATATACATCCATAGGAATAACATCACAGAGTATTTTATCATTATATCCTCCTATCTTGATGTCAACTAAGCATTGTTTAGTGACACTTACCTGATGTCCCTTCTGTAGCCATGAGACTTTATATGGACTCGGGTGATCAGTTGTCTCCAACTCTAGTTTCTCCACCATCTCGGTTGAAACAAGATTATCTGTGCTACCACTATCCATGATGACCTTGCATTTCCTCTCTTTGGTCTTGCACGTGGTTCTAAAAAGTCTATTTCTTTGAGCCGTGTCCTCCACCTCTTTCTCGGTTGTTAAGAGAACCTTATGCATCATCAGCGACCTTCTGTCTTCTGTGTCTTCTGCTTCAGCATATCACCTCTGTGCCTCGACGATGTGAGATTCTCCTCCATCCTTCCTCCTATCTGGATAGTCAACTGCCTTGTGTCCATTCTTTCCACATGTGAATCATGTGATGACTCCACCTCTGCCTCTTCCTTTACCTCTGGTACGAGGAAAAGTATTTGCGTCAGCATAATCTCCCCTCTGCTCATTATGTAGCCCTCTTTGTTCATCATGTGGTCCTTGCTATGAAGTCCCACCTCTCTCGTTCTTACCCTGAGGTTTCTTCCAGTCGTCCTTGGATTTCTGAAACCTATCTTGGGCAACTGACTTACCTTTTGGATGGCTCCTACCTTGGCCTCACTGGCCTTGCTTACGGCTCAGCTTCTCCTCTGCTTTCAGAGCCATATGATAAGAATCCTCCACTATCCTGATGGTAACCATACTTAAATCATCCTGAATGTCATATCTCAGACCATTCAGATATCTGGCAACCTTCTCATCATCTCTCTCCTGATGACCTACTCTAATGTTCAACTTGTAGAATTCCTCAGTATACTCCTTCAATGTCATCAGCTTCTGTCTCAGGTTCTGCATTCTCCTGAACAAAGTAATTTGGTAATCCCTTGGGATGAACTTCGCCTCCATCTTCGCGATCATCCGATCCCATCTTTTGATCTTTTGCTTGCCTTTGGAACATATATCTGCTTGAAGCTCGTCCCACCATAATGCTGTGTGTCCCTTCAATTTTGTGACAGCATGTCTAACCTTTTTATCCTCTTCGATATCCTCATAATAGAAGTAGGTGTCAAGAGCTCGGATCCAATCCAATAGCACTTCTACATCCAGACTCCCTTCATAAGTTGGAATGTCCATCTTTGTCTTCGAACTCATCCGGGCGATAGCTTTAATTAGTTACTCATTGGCTGCATCTTCGGCTACAACTTCTCCTAGTTGTTCGGCTTCAACTCCGCCTTCGGAGTCACTTAGATCTCCAGCACTGGCTGTGCGTCTCTGCGCTGCTTCCATATCTTCTAGTCTCGCTTGAATATCACGTATCTGCCTCTCCATTTCTGGATTTTGTGCTTGTCTTTATCTCCTCGGCGACATGGTGAAATTTTCCTTTCTTCCCTGCTACAGAAAGCAAAGAGATTTTCTCGCTCTGATACCACTCTGACGCAAACACGCCACCCAGGGCACGTCCTCTCCCATAAGACCTTCTCCTTGACCGGCCCGAAGAACTAAAATGCTCTTCAAACCCCCTTATCGGGAGTTCTCAACACCCACAGAATGCTCTTTATGATTCCCCGTTGTCCTATCAGGAAATCGGGCCTCGCGTGATCACGAGTCCTGCACTCACGAGATCGGGTCTTGAAAATCCCTGAACCCCGATGAATATTCTTCAAATGATTTCCTTGCTCCTACCGGGGATTTCCCTGTCGGGAAATCGGTACTTACGAGGTCATGAGTCACTCACCTCACGGATCCCCGATTCCCGATTTGCGATGGCGCTCTCTACACCCCTTATCTCCCTCTGACTAACTCTTTACGCATGTGACCTTCTAGTCCACAAGACCACGGTCCTTTCCCCTATCAGAATTTTAGAATTCGTGGAATTGAAATGCGTAGAACTCACACCCTTGGGATCTCCGATCCTCCGATTCCCGATGCCACCTGGCGTTGACCCACTACAAGGCTCGACCTTCCAACACCTGTCCTATGCTCTGGCGCCTGTGGCCCACACTCCAGTGGTGATCGGGAAATCGTGTTTCGGGATATCGTGATTCCTGTAACACTCGTTCATAGACCCTTCCAATTCCCGATCTCTGATACGGATGACACCTGTCCTCCACTAAAGTGCTATGACTGTGGGACCGTCGCGTTTCAGAATTTCATGACTTCTCCTGCTGTGATTTTCTCGTCACCGAGAATCCTGATATGTCGATCCCCGATGCATGTGTGAACTCTCTCCTCCACGTCACCACTTCCTCGTTTCTCTATCGGGTATCACGAAATGGCGACTTCTAATGCAACGATTCCTTTGTATGCGGAAACCCCGAAATGTCGAACCCCGACTCTTTCAGATCCTCGAACACGTGTCCCTCAAATCGAATGGCTCCGGCTGTGTCGGGAAATTGCGGATATCGATTTCATTGTGCAAGAGTTTCACGACTCTGGAAACCCTGATATCCCGAACTCCGACTCTCCGGGATCTCTCGCCATGTGTCCCTGCTGAGATCAATGGCTAGGATTCCTTCTCGGGATTTCAGAACTTTTCGAGGTCTTCGATTCTTACCCTATGAAGACCCGATGACCCTGATATCCAATGACTCCTCTGGGACTCCTCCTCTGTTAGCTAGGACTTAAACCCTACGCAACTTCCTGAGATCTAACGGCTGACGGGATTTCGCCGATCTTCTCTGCGAATCCTGACCGTCGATTTCTCCTCCTTGAATATTTCTTGAGAAAGCTAACTGTTCTTTCTCAGAACTTGTCCTCTGACGCCTGCATTCGCATCTCCTTCTCGAACCTTCCTCGACACAAACTCCTATGCTCTCCTTTAGTGATATCACGAAGGTGTTTTACCTCCTGAGCTTTCCCACTCTGATTCTTTCAGAGGAATTTGCATGCACTCCTTGCACTCAACATTCAACAACTTCCCAAGTGTTGAATCCTTCTGACTCTGCGCACTCCTGCAGCAGCAGTCTTCCATCTCCCTTTCCTTAGATCTACAACTAAGAATTCTTCTTCATCCTGCACACCCCTTGCACGGCTTCAACAACCTACTTCCACTTCCGGGTGAATGAGAACAAAAGTTAAACTACTGAGCCTTCATCAACGCACTCCTTGCGGATGAATTCAACTGCACACCTTGCAGGAATCTCCTGGCTCAGATAGAGAAACAATTGGACCTAACTCTCTCTCCCTTTCAGACTTCAGTTGAAACATGGAATCACATGCATAACATATACAAAGCAAATGCATAACAAGAAAGAAAACATTCATGAGCGCATCAACAATATACACAGAGAAATAACACAAACCATGAATTTGAATCAGAACTTTCTTCTATTAATTCAAATGCCTATACATGGGTGTTCTTCATACACTATTCTCTGCTTGCTCTTCTCTTCTCCTGAATGCTTCCTCTATTCTTCACTACTACCCCTACAATGGTACAATGAGGGTGTCTATATCCGTTTTCCCTATCAGACTCTAAACTATCAAATCTAGACTTAAACATCCTATCTACCAGCATTAAATCTATTAAATGTCGACTATCTACCAAAGGATGAGATCTTAAGGCTCAAGGTCCAATACAATATACAATGCGCCTCCATAAAATGGCTTCATTAAAGACTTGTGCTACAATCCCAAAGCACTTCAAAAATTTGGGTTTGTTTATCCAGCTGATCTCCGCTTGATGTGTTGGCTCGCTTGATGAGTTGGCGATGCTCCTACATCACGCACACTACTACATATGGGCAGATTGTTCCATGAACTTTTTCCACGTTTCCATTATTTTCATCTTTTTTTTAAATAGGGTGGGATTTTTGTCAATATTTTCATGAATGTTGGTTGCAATATCCACGAATAGGATATTTTAACTTGGTCGGGATTTTTGTCGCTATTGCCACGAAAGTTCGTCTCTATGGCCACGAAAGTTTGTGGCAATAGCAACAAAGTTTTTTCCTATTTGATTGGTCTGTGTTAAAAGCTAGTTGACTATTTTATCTATATATGCCTGACTTTAAGAGACTTTGTGACACAATTGCTATAGTTGTGACACTGTTCTTGTCTTTTTTTTTGAGCTGTTTATTTTTTTTGTCACCCACCGGTTGAACAAATCCAATTCTCGATCTACATAGCTCAGATTTTGAACTTGCAAGGTTAGTATGTTTTTTTTTTATTGATGTACTCATTCAACTAGTAAATTTTTGTTCAAATGTCCAAATTTCATGTAGCTTATTTTTTCCTTGATAATATATTATATGTGTAGTACCATATTTCATGT
>SNQJ01S0031113.1:108324-119560 GCA_010110895.2 Picea sitchensis
AGCTATTGATGCATGTCCTAATGATCATATCATATATTATGGACAATATGCATTAGAAAATGAATGCCCACAATGTCAAATAAGTAGATATCGAACCGATAAAGCGTCAAAGAAGGTGCCTCGCAAAGTTCTTCGTTATATTTCGATAATTCCACGTTTCCAGTGGTTGTTCAGGTGCCAAAGTATAGCAAAGTTTATGGATTTCCATGCAAAGAACAGAAGTTGAGACGATGTTCTTCGAATGCCTGCAAATGGTTCTGCATTGAACTACATTGAATAAAAGTGGCCAATTTTTAAAAAAGAACCTCGTAATGTTAGACTTTCGTTGGCAGTTGATGGTGTCAATCCATTTGGAGAGCTTTGTTCTATGTACTCAGTGTGGCATGTTTTTGTTATAAACAATAACCTTCTTCCTCGGATGTCGATCAAGAGAGAGCACACAATGTTGGCAATAATTGTTCCAGGTATTTAATTATCTTTTATTTGCTTTAAAGTATGACAAAATATTTCATTTCTTTGTTTCGTGCATGGTAATTATTTCTTGTATATATCACGACATCTAGATAAGTATAATTAATCATGCAGTATGTTGAACCAATTAGGTAGGTACCAGGTTAAATATATGAATGTATATATTGAGCCTCTCATATATGAGTTGTTGAAGTTATGGGTTCGCGTCACTATGTATGACATCTCTAGACCAATAGGGCAAAAATGATTTCAATTCCATGGAATACTATCATGGACAATTCATGATGATCCCGGGTTAACACATTTTTGTGGTATATTGTTACTTTATTTTGTAATTTAATATTATATGTATATATTGAAAAAATCATGCATTATTTTAAATTGTAACTCTAATTTGACGCTAAATTTATTCATATATATTGTAGGTCTTCAAACAAAGGGTAAATTTGCATGCCCAGTTTGTGGTCCAAGGATAAAATCTCATCGTTCAAGGAGTTTAGCAAAGGAAGTGTTTGATGAGTATAGGCACTTTCTACCTAAGAACCTTAGTTATCAAACTACAGACAAAGCAAAGTTCAATGGTAAAGAAGAAAACGAAAAAAAAACATGAAGAATGACACCTCGCCTATGGAAGCTGGAATATATTAGAAATCATCAAGGTACGCAAATTATTTATGTATGACCTATAATATAAATCTTTGGTTAATTTCATTAGTATTAATTTCATTTTGTCCCATTAATTAGTGTTAATTTCAATTTGTTGATGTTTCATGAATGTCGTTAAGGCACGAATGGGCTTCCACGAGGAATGAAAAGTTACCCGATGAAATCCAGTAGATTGCCATACTACGAGCAGCTACAAATAGTTCATTTGTTTGATACAATGCATATCAGGAAGAACATAACAGAATTTTTATGGCGAATATTAGATTGAAGGACTGACAAAGAGAGAATTGGAAAGATTTGTTGTGACATATAGAAAGCTAATCACGCCTTGCAAAGTGTTATTATTAATTCTAATGGCGATGGTCATCAACAAAATACTAGTCTTCCTTGGTTATTGATGGAGCAACAGAGAAATATTGTAAAAGAGGTCATTCGAAAAATTAGGTTTCCGACGGGGTTTTCGTCAATCATACAAATATCTTAACTAAAAAAGGTGATTTTGGTGGGGTTAAAACACATGACTGGCATACATTCATTAAGGTAATTAGTAGGTTATAATATATTTCCTTATTTGTAAGCATTTTTTGGAAACAAATAATAATTATTTGTTTTTTGTTACAATATGTTCTACCTTTATCTCTCCCAGATGACTTTGAAAACAACACAAAACAAATTATTTATGTACTTGGAAAATACATGAGGTAAGTATTGTTTTATAAGGAAAATGTACTTCTTATGTGATTTGTAGCAGAACTTATTGACATATTATCTTTTATCTCCAAATTTATGTATGCCTTGATATTATTTTATTGCATCAACATTTGTAGGTGGTTATCATCAAAACAAATCCATAAAGAAGATCTAAGGTATTGGAAGAGAGAAATTTCCCAACTAATGTGTCAAATGCAACAGTATCTACCTCCAGCATTTTTCAATGCACAAGAACACTACCTCATACACCAAGTTGAGGAGATTGAATTATGTGGACCAGTACACACAAGGTCGATGTGGATGGTGGTGAGGGAGTTGAATTCACTGAAGGCTTTTGTTAGACAAAGAGCACGGCCAGAGGGTTCTATGGTTTAGGGATATATGGTATATCAATGCATGGTGTATATTAGTCAATATCTACCTAAATTAGCAGAAAATATGAATGTGCCTCGCATTTGGTAGGAAAAAAAGGACAAAACAATGAAGGCCTCTTGGACTTGTCCTCGTATAAAGAAGCAAATAATAAACAAGACAATGAATGCACAACTTTGATAAACATAACATATGAGAATACTGTCAGGGTCTTAACCTGCACATAGGTAGATCAATATATTCAGATGTAATAAAGGTCAATATTAATAAGGCCTTTCAATAAAATAGAATAAGGCGGATGCAAGAAGACCTAATAGAAGCTTCCGCTTCTAGAAGGATCTTCCTCTAGATGCTTCTCTTGATAGACATATTTAGTATAAATAAGGGTCGAGGGTATGAAAACCCTAGCTTGGATATTATTGTAACAGAGTGCTACTCGACTGGAGGTTGCCCCCTCGAAGAGGCCAATGAACATTGCTTTCTGAATCAAAGTGTTATTTCTGTTGTTGTTCTTATATCATTTATGTGTTATTGTGGAGATTATGCTGGTTATATTACTGTTATTCTGCCATTTCTAGCATTTTATTTGTGTTCTGCATACTTTCTATATTTGGTATATTACAAGTGGTATCAGAGCACTTTCCTTGGCAGAAATTGTGGGAATTTTTCTTTTTTTCAGGGTAGAGACATATTTCGACGTCTTTAAGCCACAGAGATCTGTCGTTACATGCATAAACCCGCGGTTGAGGGATTCATACACGCAGGAAATACAAGTAGTTATTAAGAACACATCGGTTGGCCACCCTTGTAACCCTTGTTGGTACCCCTTCAAGTGGTAGTGCATCAGACAACACCTGTGTACAGATCGACCTAGATTTCCTAAAGCCCTCTTTAGATAAACCGATCGGTCGCCTGACTGCTATAGTGCCACCGAGAACAGCACTCGGGAATATACTCTCTAATACTTGGGTAGTCAGGTAGTACAGCTAAGAGTACGATCTATCCTCCTTAGTTAGTTCCATGAGATATTGGGTTGAGTACTAATGTTGGACCCTGCACATATATCAGAGAGATATAGCACAGGGCAAACCCTTGTCTGTAAAACACTTGAATACCTAACCCTCAGGGGAAAAAAACATAAACAAATTAAAACAGACAAGATCTATTGCCATGCAATTGTGTTCAAGTTGCCAAGTAAATACACATTTCTTTCTGGTTAAGCATTTGGGGATTTCATCGCTGTAGTATTCTTCAAACTGGAGTATAACTCCGTAGGTGTAAAAAATATATATATATATATATGTCTGGAAAAATTTTCACCATTATTTGAGACCTATTCCATTGGATTCATCTCTTCGCCCTTATCACATTCATCCATATCATTTTTCAGCAAAATTTTTGACCCCGCCCGCCCCTTTTCAGTTCACCCATCCTCATGGCCCATACCCGTAGCCAAGACCTAGAAGCTCGCTTCAACACCTTGCAATCTGGTTTCCTCGAGACCCAAAAAGAAGTGAAACAACTCAGTTCTATTGTTGCCTCCATTGATTCATCCATCAATACAACCATAAATACAACCATGTAGTCCTCAATGGAGGAATTCAAACAAGAACTGACCACCCAGCTTGAATCTGTCTTTGCATCACTCTGCACCAAACTAAAGATCCCTACAGATGACCCTTTCTCTGATTCACCTCCAAAGGCTGAAGGTGAACATTCCTCCCATTCCCATACCTTTCAGCCCCATCACTTTCAACGTGACCTATGCCTTCTTCGGGTGGATGTGACCAAATTTGATGGCTCGGACCCCACTAGTTGGGTCACCCAAATGGAACATTATTTCTCTTTATACAGCATTACAGATGACTTGGCCAAACTCCGGTATGGTGTTCTCCATCTAGATCAAGAATGTTGGCAATGGTGGCAATGGAGAAAAACCTCATGTCAAAGGTATATTGCTTGGACCCAATTTGTGACTGAGATTTATGAAGGCTTTGACACTGACACCAACCATTTGGGTCATTTGACAAAGTTGAAACAATCAGGAACAGTAGAAGACTTCATAGCTTCCTTTAAGCGCCTGGATTTTCGAACAGAGGGCATAACTGATGCTTTCTTTTGAGAGTGTTTTATGAGTGGCCTCAAGGAGGAGATTTTGGCCCATGTCCTCATGGCTCGACCTTCGAGTTGGGTGGAGGCTACTAAAAAAGATAAAGAAGCACAACAGATTGTATCCTCTCAAAACCGTAAACCCTCCTTTATCCCTCGCCCTAAACCCATAAATCCCACTACTCCCTCTGCCCCATTAAAGATCCAAAAATTGACCAGGGATGAAATGGTTGAACGCCAACTCAAAGGCCTTTGTTATAATTGTGATGACAAATATTTCCCGAGCCACAAGTGTAAGGAACAAAAGTTTTTTATGGCCATCTCTGAGGATATTTCGGAAGAGGATGTTGAAACTCCGCTTGTGCCTGAGTCACCTGAAATCACTGACATAACCCCTCCCTCAGACCCTCCTGAAGTGGAACCGATCATTTCCCTCAATGCTCTCACTCACTTCTCCACCCCCCAAACCCTCAAGTTAATCAGTTACATCAAGCATCAGAAGCTCATCATTCTGGTTGATAGTGGAAGCACTCATAATTTTATTCATCGCCGCATTGCCCAAGAAACTCATTGCTACATCCATGCCATCAACAATTTCCAAATCATGATTGCCAATGGTGGTTCCATGAAATGTGGAGGGCACTGTGAAAATGTGCATCTCCAAATTGGTGACTACCACCTAAAATCCCATATGTTTTCTATCAACATGGGCGATTGTGATATTGTGTTGGGTGCAGACTGGCTAAGGACTCTGGGTCCCATTCTCATGGATTTTAAGGCATTAACCATGCAATTCGACCAGGAAGGCCACCAATATAAATTCCAAGGCATCACGGTTGGTTCACCTGAGGTCATTAGTTCCCATCACATGGAAAATCTGCTCAAAAAAGGTCATTCTGGTGTCATTGCCCAACTCCATGCCATACAAGCAACAGAGACACCCCCGGTGCCGGAAGACCTCCAAGCCCTCCTTTCTAAACACCAAATGGTATTTTCCACTCCCCAAAAACTCCATCCTTCCCATGATGTTCATGATCATTCCATTCCCCTTGTACCCGAAAGCCTTCCTCCCAATATTCGTCTGTATCACCACCCCTTTTCACAAAAAAATGAAATTGAGAAAATGGTCCAGGAACTCCTTACTATAGGCATTATTCGCCCTAGTACGAGCCCTTACTCTTCTCTTGTAGTCATGGTCCTGAAGAAAGACGGTTCTTGGAGAATGTGTCCTGACTTTTGTGCCCTCAACAAACTGACCATTAAAGAAAAATTTCCCATTCATGTCATTGATGACCTCCTAGATGAATTGAGTGGCACCCAATTCTTTACTAAACTTGATCTTCGCTCAGGCTATCACTAGATACGTATGAAGGAGGTAGACATTCCCAAGACGGCCTTTCGAACTCATGAGGGCCACTATGAGTTTTTGGTCATGCCCTTTGGCTTGTGTAATGCCCCCTCCACCTTCCAAAGCCTCATGAATCATGTTTTCTGTCCTTTTCTCCGTCATTTTGTATTAGTTTTCTTTGATGATATCCTAATCTATAGCAAAACCTGGACAGACCATATTATTCATGTGGATCGAGTTCTCCATCTACTCTCTCAGCACAAACTTTTCTGAAACAGTCTAAATGTGCTTTTTGTGCCTCAGAAGTAGAATACTTGGGTCATCTGGTTGGCAAGGATGGCGTCAGGGTGGATCCAAAAAAGATTGAAGCTATGCAAGAATGGCTGCACCCAAAGACTCTCAAAAGTTTGCGTGGATATCTAGGCTTAACAGGGTATTATCGCAAGTTTGTTAAGAATTATGGCAAGATTGCAGCACCTCTCACGGCTCTCCTCAAAAAGAACTCTTTCACTTGGACTCCAGCTGCTGCTCAAGATTTTCAAACCTTGAAGACAGCCATGTGCACCACTCTGGTTCTGGCCCTTCCTGATTTCACAAATACCTTTGTGTTGGAATGTGATGCCTCAGGGAAAGGAATCAGTGTTGTCCTTATGCAAGAGGGTCAACCTTTGGCCTTCAACAATAGGCAACTATCTGAAAGGAATCTAGGAAAACCCATCTATGAAAAGGAAATGTTGGATATTTTGCATGTCCTTGATCTGTGACGCCCTTATCTCTTGGGGAAACGTTTCCAAATTAAGACAAACCATCAAAGCCTCAAGTACTTTCTGGAACAACGCATTTCCTCCCCGGAGCAACAAAAATGGGTGACTAATCTCTTTGGATATGATTATGAGATCATTTACAAGAAGGGAAAAGACAATGTGGTGGCAGATGCACTGTCCCGAAAATATGAAGAAGAAGGATCCCTTTTTTCTCTTTCCTTCATTGTACCAGATTGGCTCCAAGCTGTGCGCCAAGAATGGCTACAAGATCCCAAAAGTTCACATCTAATCTAGCAATTGCAGACCAATGCTCCAGCTCCCCCAAGATACTCTTGGATCCAAGATGAGCCTCGATACAAAGGCCATCTGTATTTAAGTAAACAATCAAAGCTTAAATCCATGGTACTTTCTGAGCTTCATGCTACACCCACAGTGGGGCGCTCTGGGTTCACCAAAACCTATGATAGGGTCAAACGTTCTTTCTTCTAGGATGGTATGAAATAGGACATCCGTAATTTTGTCTCTGAATGTGAGGTGTGTCAACGCAACAAGGGAGAAACAGTGAAATCTACGGGCACACTACAACCGCTTCTGATTCCACCTGCTATTTGGAAGGATATCTCTATGGACTTTATTACCGGCTTACCCAAATTGGGAAATAAATCAGTCATAATGGTGGTTGTGGATCGCCTTTCCAAGTATGCTTATTTCTGTGCTCTTCAACACCCATTTACTGCATCCACGGTGGCTCAAATTTTCATGGACCGGGTCTTCAAGATTCATGGCATGTCGCACTCTATTGTTTATGATCGTGACCCAAATTTCACAAGCAATTTTTGGAAATAACTATTTAAACTACAGGGCACCCAATTGCATCTAAGCACAGCGTATCATCCCCAGAATGATGGTCAAACGGAAGTTGTCAACAAGTGTTGGGAAACATATCTAAGGTGTTTTGCCTCTGAAAAGAAAAATTAGTGGGCTCAATGGTTACCCCTAGCTGAATGGTGGTACAACACTTCCTACCATACAGCTACATGCATGACTCCTTTTGAAGCAGTATATGGACAGAAGCCACCTTCAGTTCTCTCATACTTACCGGGTACCTCGAAGTTCTAGGCGGTTGACCAAACCCTTACAGTTCGAGAGGATATTCTTCGTACACTTAAAGAGAACTTGGTCATGGCACAGAATCGCATGAAGCAACAAGCAGATCAAGGTTGCTCTGAACATCAATTTGCAGAAGGGGATCAAGTGTTTCTACGACTACAACCATACAAGCAAACTTCCCTCAAGGTAGAGTAGTGTCAGAAGCTAGCGCCCAAATTTTATGATCCTTATACAGTTCTCAAGCGTGTGGGACAAGTCTCCTATCAGTTAGCTCTGTCCAGTCAGTCGAAGCTACATCATGTTTTTCATGTTTCATGCTTAAAGAAGGTGATTGGAACTAGATGCCAAATTCAAACCAACCTTCCCGAGTTAGCTGAAGAAGGATCCATTTGGCTACAGCCAGAATCAGTTTTGGACCAGCGTGAGCGTCACCTACATCAGGAAACCATCAAGGAAGTGCTAGTCCAATGGAAAGATACAACTCTAGCAAATGTCACTTGGTAACCAGCTACCATTCTGTAGCAGTTTCCACATCTCAAGCCTTGAGGACAAGGTTGTTTTTAAGGGGGCGGACATGTTAGGATCCTAACCCGCACATAGGTAGATCAATATATTCCGATGTAATAAAGTTCAATATTGATAAGGCCTTTCAATAAAATAGAATAAGGTGGATGTAAGAAGACCTAATAGAAGCTTCCGCTTCTAGAAGGATCTTCCTCTAGATGATTCTCTTGATAGACATATTTAGTATAAATAAGGGTCGAGGGTATGAAAACCCTAGCTTGGAGATTATTGTAACAGAGCACTGCTCGACTGGAGGTTTCCCCCTCGAAGAGGCCCGTGAACATTGCTTTTTGAATCAAAGTGTTATTTATGTTGTCGTTCTTATATCATTTATGTGTTATTATGGAGATTATGTTGGTTATATTACTATTATTCTGCCATTTCTATCATTTTATTTATGTTCTGCATACTTTCTATATCTAGTATATTACAAATACCATATGGCAGAAGTTTGGGCCTCTAGAGGCTTGACTTGGAAAGGGGAAAGAAGACATGAGGTCAGAGCATTTCCTAGAGGCACCTCCTTTCGTTGTCGAACTATCATCCCATTTCTCATTTTAACGGGGAAGCAGAAGTCGGAGCGTATGAAGGAGGGTATGAAGGGAACCATCGAACACGTAGCCCACAAATGACAGGTGTTAGAACATGTAGCCTGCAACATGTAGCCTGCAATGGCATGCGTCAAAACCGCCTTGATAGGAGGCCAAATAAGATGTCTAAGTTAAAACTTAAGGAAAAAGACCAAATGATCTTGCAAAAACCAAATAATATTGAAGAACTATGGGTTACTTTCCTATTGGATGAATGTAAAAATAGAAAACTAATTCATACACTAAATAAGACGAAAACTTAGGATAAAACATCACTCTAGAACGAAAATTTTCAAAACTTTGATTTGGGTCTTCTTAATACTTAGGATAACACATTGGTTTTGTTTTAAAACTTTGGTTAAAAATTTTCTTTGATTTTCGTGCAGAAAGAAGAATCAATTTATATAGTCCTTGTTGCCATGGGCAGGGACTAATAAGGGTGCCTTCCTAAATTTGATTTCTTCACTTTCGTTTAATGATTAGCAATTCCCCCTCTCACATGCCCTCCATTTTTTCTTCGCATTTCCATACACTCATATCCTTTCTCTATTTGGTTGTGGTCTCCCCACTGATCAAAGTAGACATGAGAACCAAGCCCTAGATACCCTCACCTATTTATGCTCCAATTGTACCCTTAGCACTAGGCTCATAATCGGTTTCAAAATTGAAGAGCCCTAACCATAATTGTTTACAACTCACACATGACCAATCCCCTTGATTGTGCCATGAGAAGAAAAAATCCCCATGGGAGTAGTGTTTATCCTAGCCATTAAATGCCTCGACACTTAGCTTCATCACTTCTTATCACATAATTGATTTAGGGGATTAGAAGTCAACTTTGTTTTTCTTCTTATCCCTACTCTCCATCATAACTAAGCCATCAAATTTCCTCATGATTTCATGCCCAACCTTCTATGCCCATGAAATTGTAGCATAGGTTAGTCATCCCAGTCGACACTTTCATTTTCTAATCAATGGTAAATTGGCAATAATGAATGAATGTGTAAACACTTTAAATTCAAAGGAATTGATTAGACACTTGCTTCTTGAATTATTTTTTATTTTGAAAATGGTGTCTAGGAATGGTAGGATTCCTCTTCTCGATTTGGACTTTTTCCAGTTAATTAATGATCATTCTGTTGATGATTAAGCCTAACAATCCTAGAATCATACCATGGAATTCCTAACTATATTTTGCATTGCCTCATGTTCTAGTATTCAATGGGCCATGACCCAATGTTACATGTAGAGCTAATTCTTAGTTCCTATGTGGCTTGTTGTCCAACACTAGACTTGGATATAGTCAAACCACTTCTTTGAGTTTCTGGGTATCCCCTTTTGTTTCTAGGTCTCTCCTAAAGATCTGTGGGAAGTGGTGGTGCAACGATAGAG
This sequence comes from Picea sitchensis, assembly GCA_010110895.2. NCBI lineage: Eukaryota > Viridiplantae > Streptophyta > Pinopsida > Pinales > Pinaceae > Picea > Picea sitchensis. The sequence continues at coordinate 118,422 of SNQJ01S0031113.1, forward strand.
AGGAATATTAAGAAGTGAATCACTAAACCTTCTTCACTGGAAACTAAGTTCCAAATCTATACCAAATTGTTATCACCACTCATGTTTACTACTCTTATTGTTAGGTCCCTTCTAAGGTTGCCCAAGAACATCTTGAAAATTGATTTATGCCAAGTCAACTTACAGGATAGGCTTTCACTAAGCTATTTTGTTTTTATGTTTTACATCTAGAGATTTTAGGGGAATGGGAATTATTAGAACCAAGGTTCGAACCCAAGTGTTGTGTGCAAAGTGGGTGATTTGAGTCATGGAGGGAAAAGAGGCTTAGAAAAATCTCCTTAAGAATCACATTAGTTAAGGGATTCCATTGGTAAAAAAAAGCATGGCAATACATTTCCTAACAAAATAACTTGGTAACCACACCCACCCACCCACCCCCCGGGTCAAGATTCTAGGAACTTGTATGGTACAAAGTATCTGTAAATCCAATGAAGCGATCAAACCTTTCTTCACCTATAAAGAATCCTCTCTCAAAACTAGGCTCTCTTTTAATGAACATTTCTTGTGGTGATCAACTTTAATTATTATTGCAGGTAATCCTTTGGTTTAGTCCTCCTAATTCTTAGCCCTAAAGTTGCTTCATTTAGGCATCCACACAACCAATGATATGTTTAATGGCTTGGCCAAAAATTGGCTACTTGTGTGGGACAATCTTAAGTGAAAGTCATCCCTTGTTAATACTAACAAGATTATCATATAAATAATCCATGAGCTTATTCTTAAAGACTTTTTGTTAAATTTAAGTATCCCTAAAACTCATACTTTTTGGTGTTGGGACGGGAAATGGGGTACTTCCATGACATTTCACAACTACAATTCAACCATGGGGTACAAGTGGCTTTGCTCTAATCGTTTGAAGGCCATTTGAATCAATTCTGACAACTAAAATCCAAGCAAAGAGCATGGTTGTTTTTTCTAAGAATTGTATGGAAACCCATTCTTGAGCCAAAAAAGAAGTTTTTACATGGAGCCTTGTTGTGGGAGGAATACCTGCAAATAAAAGACTCAAGTACCTAAAGGTGAAAAATGCATCTCAAGAGTGTTAGGAAATTAAACACTTCCATGCTAAACCTAACAAAAGAGGTGAAAAATGTACTATT
>SNQJ01S0031114.1:0-58650 GCA_010110895.2 Picea sitchensis
CTCTACTCCATATGTGAGTCTGGTCGACAAGCTATCGTCAGCCTGCATCATCAACCATCATGTCAGATCATGTCAAACAACATATCATATATCAATAGTATATCATCATATGAAACAATATCATCATATATGAAACAACTCAAATACCCCACTCCCTGACTCAATCTGGAGTCCAAGGGAGTTCCACAGATGCCTCTGCATCCTCCAGGTCCCACACCCTGCACACTCAAAGAAATTGAGTCAGCAGCACCTGTCTACACCAAGGTAGTAAAAAAACATCATGTCATATAACTCAATGCATCAAAATGAGAGAAAAAGTTTTATCATCATATAAATCCAGATCACTTGCGAGCAAGTGTCCTCAAAGAATAAATTTGGTATGTGCGCCAGAGCGGGATGTTACAGTTGCCTTAGTGCACAGTATTCTATTTGATCTATGAAGCTTTGTGCCAAGAAAAAGAGGTCATATCTAAAGGGAAAAGGTCAGTTTTGAAGAAAAGAGGTCATATCTGAAGGGAAAAGGTCAGATCTACAGGGAAAAGGTTAGATCTGCAAGAAAATAAGTCATATCTGTGAAGAAAATGATTAGATCCACATAAAAGAGGTAATATCTGTAGGCAATGTTCCCCGATAATGGTAAGAATAGTCAAAAGTTTTTAGATTTGAAAGCTTTGTGCTCTATAGAAGTAAGATAAGTGAAATTTTTTGTTTCTAAAGCATGGATCTAGGTATGTTTGATAGATTCTATCCTAGCTTCAAAACTAGGGCATTAATAGATGAAAGAAAGTTTGATATGAATAGATCTGATAAGTATAGTGATATATATGTTATACCTATGCATCGAAAGAATGTTTGGACTAACAAGTGGATGCAAGATCCTAGAAAGAGTTTTTTGCAGGCTAGTCACCATGATCCTGGTGCGCAGTAGAGAAGGAGTTGGGGAACATCTAAATGAAAAAGAGGATTAACTCTCTATTATAGTTGCAGAGGACTGGGACATCTCGATAAGGAATGCCCTAGGAGAATAGCTAGTTGCCTATGTTGTAAGGCTATGGACCATGAAGTATTGGATTTCCCTAGAATGATTTCTAGGCTTGAGAAGCTGAATATGGAGCAAGCAAACCATGAAGGAGATCAAGAGACCAAGATAATCAGAAAAGATATTTCTACAGATGAAAGATACCTTGAATTACCACTGACATGTTAGGCTATCAGAGATCTTAAAAGAAAAGGAGCAAATCGAAGAAAGAATAGGGGACTTTGACATTGACTGTACTCTTGATGAAGAAACACAAGTGAACATTATGTTATAAAGAACTTGGGAAGCTATAGGAAAGAATGCCATGATCCCTTCCTGAGGAGGAACAAGTTTCTTCAAAGGAAAGCTAGTAAACCTATGTGGAAGGCTCGCCCGGATACCTATGACTATCAATGGAACTTCGACAGAGGAAGACTTTGAGATCATTAAATTTGTTGAAGAAAATGCCCTGTTTACCATGCTCATAGGAAAACCTTGGATTGATAGAGAACAAGCCAGAAGAAAAGAAGAAGAAAAAGTTTTGGAACAAAAGAAGCAAGAGTTAAAAGACTTTATGACCAGAAGGATCACACACTTGATTGAAGAAAAAAAGAGCAGATCACAGATATTTAATATTAGCAAATCCGATGTCGAAGCTAAGAGAACACTTAAGGATCCATAGAAGATCGAGTTACCTATTTTTGATACAGAAGAAGTATTATCAAGGAACCCTAGGAAATAATTTCAACAACGCGAAGTAACTAAGACCACAGAAGATAAACATCAGAATGGTAAAAGAATTACTGAGACGAAGCTCATGGGGAAGAAGGCTAGGAAGTTAAAAAAGAAAAGGGATAATACTATAAGGTTACAAGAGGTTCTAGAGGACACTTCGCAGCAAAAAGAATTGCAGAATTGGAACTTCACTGAGATATCAGAACAACGACATAGAGTACTTCTCCATGACAAAGCAATATAACTGTTGGAACCGATATACCCATCCGACCACTGCCTGGAATGGATCGAAAAGCAGTTATCGGTTACCACTAGACCATTGGATATCACAAGAACGGATAGAACAGAGTTAATGAAGGCCCTATGTCCGTTGCAAGCAAACTGTTTCTGAGAGTGCCTACTTAACCCATCACACCATGCATCGAGAATGCTTTTTTCTAACTAAGAATCTGAGCATGAACCCTGAGATTTACTTAGCCTGAGATCATTGCCTTACTATTCACTATAGTCTCTGAATTACTTTTGCACCCGAGCCAGCTGACCCAAGTTTGTATGTCGGATGAGCTCAACGCTGTTGAGAAAATTGTTGAAGAAGTTATAATTGATTTAATGACTGAGAGAGTCATGTCAGAACGCGGAATGTCTACAGGTGTATAGGCATCATCCTCGGGTGCACTGCCAGCTTCCCCCTCCACTTCTCAAGGCATTCGAAGTGGAATTGGTCAGACTTGAGTGACTTGGGACGTGTCACAGGTGAGTGTTGGAGGCCTGCTGGCCCTTGACCAAGTTTTGAAGAATACTTGGTCATAATTGACCACTTTTGGGACTGCGACAACTTGCCAAGGAAGGAGCGCAATGTGAAGCAGAAAGTAAGGAAACAAGACCTATTTTTGGGTCCATTTTAGGGTTTTGGGTTGATGTAATGGGAAAGGGATGTCAGCCCATGGGCTTAACCATGTTTAGGCCCATTTTGTAACCTATAAATAGGAAATATAAATAGGGGAGAAGAAGAGGAAGATAGTAGTAATAGTAATGTAGTACATCTATGTGATGTATAACTAAGAGCTTAGTGCTAGTAACTGGATCTGAGAGCTTGGCTGTCCAAAATTCTTCTCATTTGCACGTTTGTCCTCTCTAAATCCCAACTGATCATATCATTGTATGTCATTAGTCGTGGGTGTGTGGCTACTTTGTGAAGTTCAGACTCTGCTATGTCCCAGAGTTTGTTTTCAGAATCATTAGGAAAATTCTTGATTTCATAGTCTAAGGTTTTGAAAATTTTCCTCCATGATTTGATGGAATCAATGGCATGCGGTGTAGTATCAAACACGACATCTCCTTCTGGGCTCGAGTTTTCAGCTGCTTCTTCACTTTTCTTAGGTGCCTTTCTAGGTGCCACAATGTTTGCGTTTAGACTGAAAACCTGTTTGCAAAGGAAAAATATATAAGCTTGGATAAATGTAACTCACTCCTGCTTGTAAAATCAAGAATGAAATTCGAACTATTGAACGTTTATTAGCCTTTATCTTGTCTTACGATGAGCACACTGTTATAGGTGATAAGGAATTAATGTTTTAATGAGGAAGATACGCTTGGAGATATGCCTTCATATCAAAAATATCTCCATTTGTCCATTATTAATACTGTTGCGTATTGGCGATTTCAAACTGGAATTTCGAAAGGACTGCTTTCAACAAATCCCAAAATGTGAAATGTGAAAAATAGTTTAGTCATTATTAATCATGTTTTAAACTAACTTAATTTTGTTTTAAACTTTGTTAAAAATTTGCTATTTCGCATTTCGAAATTTCATGGATCCTGTACCCAAGAGGTATGTCATAAGCAAAACTCGAATCGTGAAATCATGATGGGATTAATTTAGGCACTAATCACTTGTATTAATGCTTTAATTAATTGAGGTCAGTGGTTAATTGCTTGTTTTTGGAAATTCGGGGATTGGGCACTCGAGGGTTGACATTTTGAAAGCACTTTGACACAGGAAAACCCAAATTGCAAAAGATTAATGAATCGTTGATCGTGTTTAAGAGTTTAATTAACCACGACTTAAAAGATACTTTGTGAAATGCTCATCGGGACTTATAGCACCCACTTTTTCTTTTTTTTCTCTAAAGCCTTTTCGGGATTTCAGCACCGAGACTCTGGAGTTGCTAACTAAGCCGGTGCCGAAATCCCAAAACCCCCAAAAAAATCGAAATACTTTTGACTCTTTATTAGGACTAAGGGTGACTCCAAGACTAGACAAAGGCGAAGTTTCAAGTTAAAAGGATAAAAAAAATAAACTTCGTGTCAACACTCCACAAGACGTATGGCATAGTAAGAAACCTTCTCTCACACATCTCAAGGTATTTGGTTGTGAGGCCTATTATCTCCATTTTGTGGATAACAAAGGAGATGATGTCTCGAGGCCCTGAGGTTGCATATACGGAGTGCCTAAAGACTACATGACCAACATTACCCTTTGCGTAGATGGAAAAACCACTCACCACCACAGATGGTCACAGATTTATAGATGGCATCCACCACATCAGTTGCATTTCGGAACGCAGTGGGCCTTGCTCCATGAGGTACAAGTCAATATTATGGTGAGCATCATTTCAATATTTAAGCCATTTGATTATGTTGTATCCTACATTTCTCTAGATTTCATGATATGTGCTTGGACATTATGCCTTTTTCCCTGCTTCACCTTGGTGGTTGACATTGTGCCCTAGTAAGTGGTTTTCCTTGGGAATGGGTTTGCTACTGGGAACTCCCTTAATGAGCCATCATACCATTCCCCACCATACTTACCAGTTTCCATCATTATCCCCCTCCATTCCCTTATCTCTTGGGATTTTAGGGTGTATTGACCCAAGAAGGTGTTGTCCCTTATTCTATGGGAAGAAGGGGATAAAGGCCCAGAGGGGTTACTGCTGGCTAAAATATAAAATCCATATATAAACCTTCCATATGATTTTCCTAGGGATCATCCAAGAAAGCAATAAAATGCTTATCTTTGAATAAAGGGGACCCACAATATAATAATAAAATGCTTAAAAGGGTAGTTGAAGGATAGTAGGTCTCATCACGAGCCGATCTACCAGTCTCATCATGAGCCAACCTATCACATCCATGGATATCTAGTGGTATGGCATTGTCATTATCTGGTCACCAAACTAGGGCAGTGACACTTAGTTGCATGGCTGAGAGAAAGGGGGTCTCATCATGAGCCAACCTTATAATTTACATTATGTATTTGTGGGTGAAATTTCCACCACATGGTCACCACTCCAGGGAAGTGACCTTCAATCTCTCCTTAAGCTATTGTGAAATAAAATATAAAGAAAGAAATATAAAATGAAAATGATGGGATTGGAAAAAGTGCATTGCGGATGAAGGTACCAGACACCCTCTACAAAGACACCCATGAATGAGACACTATGAACCCTAGCATGTCATGAGACCTATGCCCATTGAGTCTTGACCCCATCCACCTCACACCCTTTACATGTCTTAGAGAGGGACCTCTTATAAGCTCTCCTTGACCTATGGAAAGATCTACCCAATAGGACACCTCGTCAACCCTCCAATACTTAAGCTTGACAAGTCGCATAGTGTCTTTGAGATGTTAATTGTTTGATATGGTGATCTTTGATGCACATACTTAGATGGATTATTTATTGATTGGATCCACTTATTGGCCTTTGACCAAGTTTTGAGGATCCTTGGTCATGTTTGACCTATTTTTGGGACTTCAACAGGCTGTCAAAGGAGGAGCGCAAGACAAAGCGGAGATTGCAGGATCTCACCCCCTTTTTAGGGCCTTTTTGGGTTCTGGGATTATGTAATGGGTATGGGGATGTCGGCCCATGGGTTTACCCATGCTTAGGCCTATTTGGTAATGTATAAATAGAAGTCTAGGTGATGTAAGAAGTAGTGAATAGTGACTAGTAGTGACTAGTCGGTTTCAAGTGTGCTAAGTGATAATTTCTTTGTGCATACTGTGTGAGGCTTGTAGATCTAAGTGAAACCAATTGTAAGAGACTATGGAAGGCTTTGTGCTATAACTCAAGGAAGGAGGATCTAGCAAGGTGTGCAAATATTATGTCCTCCGTGGAGTTGATTTTGAGGATTTGTGCATGTAAGAAGACTGATTGAAGATAATAAAGAGGACGACGAGGTGGTGGAAATAACCCCAGGGTGGGGGTGAACCATGCATATCCTGTGTTGTGAATGTTTTGTGATTTTTGGATGTTCTTTTATTCATGTGATTCAATTCTTAGTGCGATGTTAGATGATAGATGAATCTGTTATGATAGCTTAGTGTTGAATAGTGTGAATGAATGCTAGATATGATCTCTATTGGTATGATTAGTGCTTGAATCTATTGGGTCTGTGTGAATGTTGTGTTGATCTGTTGTCAGGGTTTACCTTTGATATGAACTAAGGTTGAATATTAACAAAATGTAATAACTAAAGTGCTCTGTTAAGGTGTTACAATCACAGATCTGTGTCCCATCTAAGGTTGCAGACATCTGAGTCCTGCAACCACCCCTGCCTCTACCTCGGGTTAGACTTCATATTCTTTGTAGGTGTTGTCGAAAGGGCTGGTATTTAGGGTTTTGTTGGTGCATTATTGTAGTGTTGAACCCTGGGTCGGCCCCTATGCCAACAAATGGTTCTGTTGCTGGGACCTGAAACTGTGATTGCTGGGAACTGAGGAAGAAGAATCTTTGTGCGAAGGCCTGACCCGAAACTGTGAAAGCTTCGTGCGTAGATATATTTCCCTGGTGCGTAGTACTATACTTGAATTGTGAAACTCTGCACTAATAAGAGAAGTACGATTTGAATAAAAGAGGTAATATCTTGAAGCCTTGTGCTCTGAGAAAGGTAAGAATAGGGAAAAGTTTTAGATCTGGAAGCTTTGTGCTCTGCTGAAAGTAAGATAAGTAGAAATTTTTTTTTCAAAAATATGGATCTAGGTATGTTTGATAAATTTTGTCCTAGCCTGAAAACTAGGGCACAAATAGAAGAAATAAGATTTGATACGAGTAGATCTGATAAGAATAGTGAAAGATATGTTATTCCTATGCATAGAGAAAATGTTTGGACTAACAAATGGATGCAGGAACCTAGAAATATTTTTTTGCAGGTTAGCTACTATGATTCTAGTGCACAGTACAGGAAATAATGGGGATCATTTAAAAGAAAACGAGGATTAACCCTCTGTTATAGTTACAGAAGACTGGGACATCTGGCTAAGGAATGCCCTAGTAGAAGACCTAGTTGTATTTGTTGTAAAGCTACGGACCATGACGTTTTAGATTGACCTAGAATGATTTCTAAGCTTGAAATAATGAATATGAGACAAGAAGACCATGAGAAAGGTCAAGCAAATAAGACCATGGAAGAGCCCCAGAAAGAATCAAAGATTGTATTGCTGCAAATAAAATAAACCCTGAATGACCACCGAAATATCAACTTATCAAAGATATTCAAAGAAAAAGACTGCATAGAAGCAAGAATAGGATACTTCAAAATTGACTGTGTTCTGGATGAAGAAACACAGGTGAATATTATGGTATAAAGAACTTGGGAAATTTTAGGAAATCCTATTATTATTCCTTCATTGAGAGGAATAGAATTATTTAGAGGAAATCTGATAAACCTACGTGGAAAGCTCACCCAGATACCTATGAGTGCTCATGGAACTTTGACAGAGGAAGAGTTTGAGGTTTTTAAATTTATTGAGAAGAACACCCCATTTTCTATATTACTAGGAAAATATTGGATTGAAAGGGATTAGGCCAAAAGGAAAGAAGAAGAAGTCTTAAAGCAGAAGAAGAAAGAGTTGAAAGATTCCATGACTAGGAGGATCACACACTTGATTGAATAACAAGAGAACAGATTGAATCTATTTACAACCATAAACTTGGATGTTGAATTTAAAATAACACAAGAAGACTCACAAAAGACTGAAGAACCTACCCCAGATAGAGAAGAAGTATTTCCCTTGAATCCTAGGAAGGAATCTCAACAACATGAAGTTACTATGCCAAGAGGAGATAAGAATTAGAATGGAAAGAGGAATACCGAGACGAAGCTCACCAGAAAGAAGGCCAGAAAACTAAGAAGAGATCAAAGATCGAAAAGTTACAGAAGGTTCCAGAGGGATCTTTGCAGAAGGAAAATTTGCAAAACTGGAACTTCGTCGGGATAGCATAATAGTGCCACATGGCACTTCTCCATGGCGAAGCAATATAACCGTTGGAAACAGTATAACCGTTAGACTGATGCCCTGAATGAGTAGAGAAAAATTTATGGTCAGAAACCTCGCCATCAGACTGTTGGGACTGCGAAGATCAAAACTTCATCTATATCACTACGCGAGAAGACAAGCATAAGGAGGAGCTTCAGTCGTACTACAAGCTCATAGAAGAGGACCTCGAGGAGATCACAAAGGAATGGTCAACATACCTCCTTATCCCTGCTAATATTGCAGAGATGTATGACCCCGAACTTGATAGCTCAGAGGCCACTCACAAATATCATGACACACCCAGAACTAGTAGAAGGAATAAGACCACAGAAGTCTAAGACTTAAGTAGCGCATCAGAAAAAAATTGCTTCAGTATCACCTGGTTGAGGGAGTGATGACGAAGTAGAAGAGATAAATGGAAAAGAAGATGAGAAGAAGAAAGGAGAAGTAACACCACCTAGATATGAGGTTGATCCCTTGAAGAAGAGGAAGATTTCTCCCCCAAAACCCTCTTCCTAAAAGAAATCCAGAGCCACCTTGACCAATATGCAGACTATGCTCATTGTCGATGACTTTGACTTCATCATCGCAGCTATAAACAATGCCTTGCAGGAAATATTGCAAAAAAATGAATCCAAGCAGGAGGAGATGTATGAAAGAATTGAGGTTGATCTTCGAGGGGTATAGCAGGCCCTTTAGTCCAGTCACGTAGTGTCCACTGTGTGCCTACCGTCAGAAGAACTAGAGTTGGGAGATGAGCTCACCCAACTCTATCGACTAGATGATGTGACCAAAGCTCGCCTTCGTCGTGGATAGGAAGAAACAAAACAAGCCACCCGGGCCTTGAAGCAAGTGCAAGAAGTAGTCGTAGAATAATGTCGAGTTGCAGAGTAAGAGAAGGTTTCTCTCTAGACAAAGTTTTAAGAGGAGAAAGCACAGATTCAACAAGAAAACGAATAGTTTCTCGCAGAGCAACTCGAAGTGAAAGAAGCAATCAACATAGCACTTTTCTCGGTGACAGGCTTAGAGCCAAAGGCAGAAGACTGAGTCGATCATCAAGTAGAGCAGCTCGCAGAAGCTATCCAGCAACTACAACAAAGAATAACAGACTTAGAGATTCGCACAATGCTCGACACCCCGTAGGATGTGAGGGATCAAAGATATGCAACTGCTCAAACGTAGTTGAGAAAATAAATCCCCTTTCCATAGAATGTAAACAACTAAGTGATTGCAGTGCCCAGACTTATGAACGACTCACTGAGAGTCCAAAACTGAAGGCACTGGAATCACATCTCGAGGAGGTGAAGCAACAAGTAGAAACAATATAGGCACAGTTGAAGCCCCTATCAGTTGTTGAAAGGATGGAGCGATCCCAAGAGAAGCACACTTCTCAACAGTAGGTCCACACCATTCAGATTAGAGTCATGGGAGTGACTCAAAGGCTCCAACCTATACAGGATGAGGCTTTCCAACTATTCTCAGAGATCGAAGGTCGAGGATCAGAACTAGAGCAAGTCATCACTGTAGCTGAACAATGCTTAGAGGGACCTATCAACGAAGCTATAATCCAAGATTTCATTGAGCAGGAGGTCATGACACAACAACAAGTCAAAGCAGCTCAAGCCAATCTCGAGACTTTTGAGGCAGAATTACCCAGGACAGAGTGACTCGGGACGAGTCACAGGTGAGTGTTGGGGTCTTGTTGGCCCTTGACTAAGTTTTGAGGATCCTTGGTCATGTTTGACCTATTTTTGGGACTTCAATAGGCTGTCGAAGGTGGAGCGGAAGATGAAGCAGAGATCGCGAGATCTCGGCCCCTTTTTAGGGCCTTTTTGGGTTATGGGCTTATGTAATGGGTATGGGGATGTGCCCATGGGTTTACCCATGCTTAGGCCTATTTGGTAATGTATAAATAGAAGTCTAGGTGATGTAAGAAGTAATGAATAGTGACTAGTAGTGACTAGTCAGTTGCAAGTGTGCTAAGTGCTAAGTGGTAATTTCTTTGTGCATATTATGTGAGGCTTGTAGAGCTAAGTGCAAGTGATTGTAAGAGACTGTGGAAGGCTTTGTGTTATAAATCAAGGAAGGAGGATCTAGTGAGGTGTGTAGCATTTCCTGTCCTCTGCGGAGTTGATTTTGAGGATTTGTGCATGTAAGAAGACTGATCGAAGATAATAAAGAGGGCGACGAGTTGGTGGATGTATCCCAAGGGTGGGGATGAACCACGTATATCCTGTGTTGTGAATGCTTTGTGTTTTTTGGATGTTATTTTGTTCATGTGATTCAATTCTTAGTGAGATGTTAGATGATAGATGAATCTGATATGATATCTTAGTGCTGAATAATGTGAATGAATGTTATATCTTATCTCTATTGGCATTCTTAGTGCTTGAATCTATTGGGTTTGTGTGAATGTTGCGTTGATCTGTTGTCAGGGATTAGTTGTGCTATGAAATAAGGCTGAATATTAACGAACTGTAATAACTAAAGTGCTATGTTAAGGTGTTACAATCATAGATCTATGTCCCAACTAAGGTTGCATACATCTGATTCCTGCAACCACCCCTTCCTCTACCTCGGGTGAGACTTCATCTGCTTCGCAGGTATTTCCAAAAGGGCCGGTAGTTAGCGTTTTGTTGGTACGTTGTTGTAGCATTGAAACCTGGGTCTACCCCTGTGCCAACACCACTTATCATGATGTTATGAATTGAGATCCTTGGAGCATGTGTTCATTTCTCTTTGGAGGACCTAGCTGGTGGACAGTTTTCAAAGAACAAGTTTAGCTTGGGCTTCCATGGGGCTACAATCCCATAAGTTGGATGTCAGGGGCCCGCATGCCAGATGAAAGAAAGATGACTTGGATGACCTTGATGATGACTTGGACGATCTATCCCACCCATTTCTTTCTAAACGATTTTTCCAGGAGGGGAAAAACATCCCACTTTTGGCTTGACGTCATGACCTTGGGGGCTAGGGCATGGTGGTGAGGTGCCACTCATTTACACTCGAATGTTTTGAGGATAAGAGGCTCTTCACCATGATGATATCACTTAGATGCTTGAAACATGGTCTTTGGAGTCCCATCCACACTTCTCCAACATCAACGACTTCCTCAAAGTGGAAAAACATTCCCTAAAGGGGTGAGATCATCCTAGATTAGGGTTTAATTTGTGCAAAAAGTAAAATTTTAAGTGAATTGTTTAAAATTACTTGATTAAGCGGGCAATATTAGGGTTTTTGACCCCTAATCTTTTTTTTTACTCATTATTTTGTGGACAAGCTATGTTAGCTAATTTTGGTATAAATAGAGATCATAAGATCTCATTTTGAATCATAACTCTCCCTCTTGTGAGAGACTTGGTCTGAAATTTTTGGCCTCTTTGGCTCTTTTACCTCTTGTGCACTTGTTTTATGGCTATTTTGTGAATGGTTAATGGAAGAAGTGATGTGCTAGCCTTGGAAGGTTATTTTCTAGCTCTTGTGGTGGATTGTCTTGGTATTTCTCATGATCTTGGTATGTTTTTCTACTATTATGCTACAATTTTTCCAAGTTCAAGTATTTTTATGCTAGGATCTAGGTGGGAAGTATAAGGGCATACACCCTCTTAGCTTAAACCCTATCTTCTCTAAGCTCTTTGTGTAACAACCTTTGTGTTACTTTAATGCTCTGATACCATACTGTAACGCCCTCTTACCATCAACCAGGAAGGCGCTACTTTGCGGAATAACAATACTCACATTTAATTATATAAACAACATGCATTTAAGCAATGAAACATATTTAAAACTTAGAGTAAGCCTAAGAATTACTGCTAACATAATTTTAAAACATGGCATTAGCATTAATTCATATGCATAGCAGAATACATGATAATTATAAATACACAGACATGTAGAAACATAATTGAAACATCATCTGGTACTTATCTTTGAAATAGTGGTAGTTCCACCAACCAGGTGCAGGCCTTCCATGAACCTCCCAGCCTTAGATCACATTGCTCATCAAGCTCAGCAGTGTGTCACCCCTGAGATGGGACTAAGCTCCACCCCAAGGCAAGGAATCCTATGCTAGGCTGAGGTTATAGGGAAAACATACTGTCACAAGGAAGGAATTCTCTCCCAGGAACCACTCATACTCACTGCCCATAGACTCTCCTTCCCCACATGCCTGTTCCACCCCAAGATTATACACCTTCTCTATCACCTAGACGTTCCTTCGGCTGCTAACCTCCCTTGCCTTGGGTTTTAGCAACAGACCAGACTCGAAGTCTCCAAGATCTGTGGCAGCTACAGGGTTCCTTCCAGAAGTTCTCTCCTTCCTCTAAGCACTCTCTCTCTTGGAGAGGATCGCTCACAGGCCAAGCAACCTATTCTTCCAACTTCAATCACCTCTCTCACCTAGACAGAGTGTTGTACAAAATGACCAACAAGCCACATGCAGTCTATCACTGCGTGGCCACAACAACCAATGGGGAAGACAGACATGGGCTTTCCAACAGGTTCAACAATGATAGGAATATCTCATGGTTATGGCTTGGGGATAGAGATTCCACACACAGGCTTGATCTATTCAGACAGAGGATGTCTCAGCCTTCCAGAAATCAACACAGGCTATCCCCAAAATCAACATAGAATTTTCCCACATTTTTCGAATTGCATGAGGGTATCTCTTGTAGAGGTCGGACCAGTTCATGCTCAAGTAGTTGAGTCAAATGGAGGAGGAACCCCCAAGACAGCTCATCTCAGCTGTTTTATTTGCATGCACCTGGGTTGACACTTGTCACCCATGAAACTGCATGCGTTCCATCAACATGCATTCCTCCCACCATTTGGAAGTCACATGTCCTTCCAAAAGAACTTAGGATAAAAACATATTACTCACATGGCTTTTGGAATAATATTAAAATATTATTCCCCAAGGACTTAAGTCCCTAGGCTCCACACTTAGCCCCCTTTTCCCACCTTCTAGCCCCTAATCCTTTGCCCACTCTATGGAATCTTATTCCCCCATCACTCATTCATCATGGTTGGTCTGCACGCAGTGGTGTTTATATTTTTATTAATAATGTGCATAGATACATGTACAAAATTAGTCTCTTGGCCTTCAACACTTAGGCTCTCTAGCCTAATAATCACATAATCCTACCAACTTATATAACTTGGCTCACCAGCCTATACAACATAATTACAATTCATTTCATCAACATGATTTACATCAGGGCTCGGCCTTGGGGACATTACACTTTGTGACTCCATTAACCCAATATTAAAGGCACTAGTCATACCTTTTTGCATTGGAGATATCAAATTGTTTCCTTGGGAAACACAATTTTCATCCTTTTAAAAGATTTATTGCTTGAAGTTGGTTTTCCTAATTGAGAGGAATATTCCCCTACTAGGGATTCTCCTCTCTCCCACTACTTCTTTCTGTTGTTGTAGAATTACGTCTTCAGCCATTAGAGCTGCAGAAACCCTAACTTACTTGCTTCAATAACTTTCTTATCAACCATTGGATTTCTCCCAAAGTTTGTACACTTAATCTCCTTGGCCTAGCACAATTTTTGGAAACGTTTGATGGGATTTCAATGGCTAATTTTCTTGTTGTAATACATTGAATTTTACATCCATAAGGCTGATATAATTTTATGCAGACAAGTTTTTACAACAGCCTTATCTTTTATGCTAAAGAGTATTGGTTTCTCATCTTGAGTTTAGCTAGTCAATTACTAGTTTTTCTCTTTTATTTTCTACTTGATCTTTAGAACTTATTGAGCAGATCATAGTATCTTTTTCTTGTGTATATATACTATCATCTATTGCCGAAAATTAGGGACAACAAGCTTAACTTTATGATCCAACTAACATATACTATTGCAAGATGTGTTTTCTTGTGTCTCGGGCAGGTACAATCATCCGAAAAATCACTATACCTGTGGAAAAACCAACCTACAAATTTCTCTATACCTGTGGGAAATCCAACAACACTTGTTCCATGGTTGGGTCTGGATTTTACCAACCTACAACTTTCTCTATAACAAGGCCTATGTTCATGTTCCAAAGGAAAACAAGAGTAAGCTAGATAAGAAGGTTGAAAATTGTATCTTTATTGGGTATAAATATGGTCTCAAGGGTTATAAGATTTGGAACCTGTTGTTCCAGAGTCTGTACCTAAGGCTTAGAAGGTACAATGTCTAGGCATCCGAAAGTGAGTGAAGAATAATAAGGAGGAGAGAATCAACCTTTGGGAAAGGAAGCTAAGGCTGATTTCTAGGTTGTCGCTATCTAGCCTCCAACTGTTCCTGGATATTTATATCCTGCTCGATCGCAGCCCACGAACGCTCAAGTTCTACCTGGTTATTGGTTGTTTTAAGAATAGCATCGAAAAGGTTCAAAGAGATATGTGTTTGGTCAGATAAACCAGGCTCAATGTTAGGTTGTCTTACAACGGGGACAGTCATAGAGGAACAGTGAAAGTAAAAGAAAGTTTCAAAGTTTTAGATGCTGTCTCAATTCGATCGTATAAAAGAGAACTATATGATTTAATGTAAAAGATAAAATACAAACCAAAGGCATTTTACTGTAACTGTGTTATCTAGTAAATAAGTGGTGTGTGTGAAAATGCGAGAAAAACATAAATCTATTTATAATACAAGGCTCCTATCAAGGGAGAATCTCGCCCTGTAAACAGAAGAAGAAAAAGGTGAGAAGAAATATGACGAATGTATAAAATATGAAAATCTAATGAGTCCATAGGTCTTGTACCTACTGATAGCCGATATAGAGGAAAAAATATAAACTATATAGATAATTAAAATTAATCACCACAGTAGAGGTTTTACTAAATTGCAGTGTAACATTCATCAAACATATATGTGCAAAATGAAATTGAACAAGAAATCAGAGAGGAAACAAACTCATAACACAGTCTTGACGGAATCAGGAGTCTTCGGATTGCTTTGTATTAATATTCAAAAAGGAGAGTCTCTATTACAATTGACCAAAATAGGTCCAGCCTCTGTTCTTTCTTCAAAATGCATATTTATACAAATTTCTATAGTCTGGAATTTCAATCGTTCTAGAGGTTTTCGGTTACAAAAAAAGATATTAAACGTTTCAGTCCTTTATTTGGTACCGAAAACCTGTCTCTTCACATGCTCTGCGCAAATGATGCACTTCTCCACCAGTTGGGATATCAACTTAGAAGGTTTCGCTTGATTATTGGCCTCGAAAGTGTAACAATCCTTCGCCAATTTTGGCAATTTTCCTTCCACCTGTTGGTCTTTGGTGTTGATAGAACATAATTGTACACTCGGTTTAATTAGCCATTTATCTATTTGGACTATGTCCGTCTAGGTTATTTGTGATATTTCAGCCAATTTTCTTTCTTCATTTTCCTTGATCTTGAGTAGATGCTTGGTTGTATTGATCTAGCCCAGTGTTCTAGTGTTGCCTTCATCATCGGAACCCAACCAACTTCCATCTAGAAAACTGAAGGTTTCTTCACAAGATTTTCTTATCTCTCTAGCTTGTTGTCTGCCTTAAGATATGTCACTCTCCCATTCTTTCAACAAGATGTTACCTCGGGTCTGCTCTGAGATAGAAAACCTGGAACTACTGCTTGTTTCCCTTCTCGTCGTGGCTATAATAGCCTCCTGGAAAGCAACTCGGGCCGCCCCAACCTCTTTTTCTCTAAGAGTGAGGTTTTCCAATACTTGATCAATGAGTTGGAAGTTGTTTTGAATCGTTTCTACCTTAGCAAGTAGGCCTTGTTGAGCTGTCAACACTCTTTTTCTGATCTCTATATCTTAGGATTGAAATATTCCGATATCGATTACTTGGCTTTCGACGAAGTCTAATTTGGCTTGTATCTACTCTATCAATTCTCCTTGCTGGCCTACCTATATCTGACTTGTCTGAGCCATTAGTTGTGTCTATTCGAGGTCGGCTTTGAGCCGCTCGATTTCCTTTTGATCAACTACTCTAGCTTGTTTCAAACCTGTATTCGCCTGATCTTTGGCAACGGCCTCTGCTGTAGCTAGTTTAGCCTCTAATGTTTTGATCAAATGATTTTTTTGCTTCAGCTGATCCTTTAGGGTCCTGACTGAATATTGGTTGGCTATAGAGAAAGCCCCTAATGTTCCTGCTATTTGAGTCACAAATTCCTCCTTTTTCATAGCTCTCCCATCAGTTAAAATTTTAAATTTCTTTGGTACTGTACCTGCCTCTTGGTAAAGTTCTTGTTTCATGACAGCCTTTCTCTTCTTGTCGAAGAAGAATTCATTCGGAGGTATCTCTTCCAATGTTATAGGCATTAATTCTTCATTGAAAACCCAACCTGCGTCTGGGACCCCTTTCGTGGACTGTAGGGGGGTAACAGAAACGATGGGATTGCCGACCTATTTAGATGATTTCGCTGGAGTAACAACCGAGGTTGGCTCGCTTTGAGGGTTGGAAGTCTCAGCGTCCTATTTCGGGCCCCCCATTTGCTATTTCTTGTCTTGGTGTTCTTCTTGACCAGGTGATGAATCTTTGGAGCCTTCAGCTTCCATTTCCTGCACCTCTACGATCATTGGATTCTCACCCCATAATACTAGGGGAAGGCATCTCTGCCAATCTTCTTGGAATTTGAAAACATCGGCCCTTTCTTCAGGTGACAGGGATTGTATTCGAGCCAAAACCTCGGCATAAGATCTCGCACCTTGGAAAATGCCATCATGAGGCGAATTCTCATTCTCAAATCTTTTAAGACCACAACTAGCCAAGTGATTACTTACAACCCTACTTGGATCGTGTTTCTTGAATTCGATGTGAACCAATTTAATATCTTCCAAGGCTGCTGCCTCGGCCTTTGCATGCCCAAAATCTATTAAAGAATAGGTATTTAAATGAATGTGGAAAGGTGGCCATACCTTCTTTGAAAACCCTTTAAGCTCTTTGCTTATGCCACCAATCACGGTTTGCCTAGCAATCTCACGACAAGCCAGCCTATCGGGTATAAATAATGGTAGAGCATGTGGAGGGACAAAAGCACCAAAAACCCTGATGTATGAAAATTCTTCCTCCATGTACCATTCGGCCACACTGCTCAAATTGACTATGATGCTATCTGAGATCCTGGGTGGTGGATTACCGAAGATGGTGACATGCAACAGTACCATTACCCAATTGAAAATTTCATATGTGAAATCTGAAGCCTTGTCCTCCCAAAGCTTTGAATGGTAGACGTGGATAGGCTCAGCATCTGATGGAGCCCAGCTCCAGCTCATTAAGGAAAAAGGTGTCATGAAACACATGGTGTCCATGATGTATGCAGACATAAAGAATGAAGCGACTTTCTCACTCACCCTCTGCGTTCGATATTCTGTAATCCGACTGGTTAGACTATCTGACAATAGTTTAGCCCAGTCGAAGGAACAAACTTCCATGACTGTATGCATCAGAGGCAACCATGGGAGGAAAAAATGTGTGGTGTTTTCCCTCCCATACAATCTACAGGTCATCATTGCTATGTATTTGAACTGTAGTTCCAAAGAAGATATGGAATTAATTCCATTGCTATCGGCCCTGAACTTCGCGGGGTGTGAGACCCAATCCTTGATCAAATCAGATAATCTTTTTCCGTATTGCTCGCATTCCTTCTGTTTAAAATCCTCTAGAAACTCGACATTGTATGTAAAGTTTGACGTGGGTGGAAACTTGTACATCGCCTGTAATTGTTTTGGTCTAAAGGTCCCAATAGTGACCTTCTACTCATTGATGATGGTTCTGGTCGGGATATCTACATGGTCTAGCGCCCATCGGATCATGTCATAGTAAGGAAGAAGACATGGCCTAGCTGCTACTTTATGCATTTCTGCTTGGATGACAATCTTGTATTTGGTGGCCAAGTCATCCTTCTCATTATCACTGGAGTCATCTAAACAGTTCACCAACTCGAACTGTAGAACCTTGGAGATGTATGACCAGGTTCTGATAGAATCGACGCTTCAGGGTGAAGTATCAGAAACGTTATCCGAGCCTTGCCCTGAAATCTCAGCACTTGCCTTGGAATCTTTTCGTGGGGCCATTATGGGGGATTTTGATTTAGCTCTCCTGCGATAAAAATATGTATACATAACGAAATCAGTTTGTTGAGGAAAGTTTCACTGTGTAAAATAGAAATGAGATTTGTGACACTGAAGAAAAAGATCTATATCTTCGACCATTTAAAACCTCGATGTCCTTATGAACAGAACGGTCAAATCAATTTGAGAGACAGATTTAGTAATAAAAACCATATCCTTACTTGCTTCGCCTCATTCCCAATTAATGCCATAAATTTCTATGGTTCGTGACACAAGTTGGCGTAAGGAAAATTTAAATTTACCTCGTAGAGTATGCATATTATTATTTGCATTAAACATTGATTAAGCTCTCTTAGCTTCTTTAATTAGGCTTTCTTAAAATTTAATCAAGCTTTATGTGTTTGCCTTATCGAGAGTTTTCACTCTAACCTTTCGAGCCTCTAAAACCCGAGATCACGATGATTGGATTTAGTTAAGCAAGAACGTAAACATAATTAAGTGTTTAATTAATCATGTTTTAATTTATATCGCGACTTCGCGACTCGGGGCTTCGAATGCATAGTTTCTGGGAGGAGCGTATGCCAAGTTGTGAAATCCCTAGATCATGATGATGTGATCTATTTAAACTAGAAGATAAACCAGATTAACTGTTTTAATTAATTAATATTTGAGCAATATCGCGACTTCGCCACTCGGGGTTTCGAAGGTATAGATTTTGGGAGGTGCATACTCCGAGTCATGAAATCCTGACAGACTTTAACCATGGTCAAAACTAATCACCCCTGACACTAACTCAGGTTACTTATGTAAAAGTCTCGCGGCTTCACCTATCGGAGTTATGACGGTAATGTTTTTGAAGAGAGTGAATGCCAAGACGTGAAATCCCGACAGCACTTGACTGGTGTTAAAAGAATTTTACTCTCAGCTTTAACTTGAGGTAAGCTTTTAACAACTTTTTGTGACCTCACACATCGGGGCTTGTAAATCTTGAGACTTGTAACTCCTGAAGCATGATATCCCGAGGTACAAAAAGTAAAAAATTTTGTTTAACGATAAAAGGTGGTGACTTATGAAACATAACATCCTTCGCTATTTTGCATGTCGGGACTATTGAAAATTTTAGTTGGTAAATGTCATGAAGTGAAAGAGAACTTAAAGACCAACATTTGAATTTAAAAATCACATTTAAACTAATTGAAAAAAGGTGGCTCCAACATAGGCTCCAACTAGGGATCCCGTCTTCCTGTAAGACGGGAAGAACAGTAGACCACATGCCTGTATTGGGTAAATGGAGTCAATGGCTTTATTCCAGCGAAACTGTTCCTAGGAAAAGGATACAGAGGGAAAAAGAGACTTCATCTTTTACTTGTGAAAAGATTTTCAAAACTCAAATACGTTTCACACTCAGCTGCAGTCCCTTTCACAACTTTCTCCTTCTCTTTACTGAATTTAGGTCTGCATTTGGACAATCAAGACAGTCCTAGGAAATCCAACAGATGTTGTGGATTTTGGTTTGCATCAAACGAAGTTTATTACATGTTTTTAATCGGGGAGCCTTGTATGAACTTAGGATGTAGATCCGGTTTCGAGAAAAATTGGTTACCAGAGTAGAGTGAGATTCACGTATAACAACCTTACAGATATCTCAGACATTTCTTCACTGCTAGCGAGCCTGTTCAGTGCCCCGGTGAAGTTATCTGGCCCTTTTTACTGAATTTCCCTTCACCACTTTGAAATATATTTATGCATTTAAATGCTGAGACGAGGGCAATCATTTCTGAATTTCCTTTCATCGTCTTTTTGGACTAGATGGACAATTAAATATAACTTTCCTTTCACCATCTCTCTTATAATTTACTTTTTAGAACACAAAGTGGGGGCAATCAATTTGTATGAGGGGTGATATCTGCGTAATATTTTGCAATGGAGGTCTGTCAACTTACTTAGATTACTCAGTACCAATCCTCCCTTAACTTTCTCCATACCTTAGCTCGCAGGGAAAATGGGGAAAAATTATTTCTAGGGGTCTTCCTTCGAGCAAGCCTCAATCTTTCGAAACTGTTGAAAAACCTAGAATAGTCAGGATCAACCTATGCATCACTTTGTTTAGTAAGAGGTTGAGGAGTTGTGAAGACCAACTTACTTTCCAAAATCCGCTTTGCGGCTTTCAAATTTAAAACGTAATCTCTTCTCCCCATGTATGCAAACCCGGAAAGATGCTTGGATTTTCAAGAAGGTAATATCTGAAAACAGAAAGAAAGGTGACAGATAGAGGTCTGTAAACTGAAAGACAAGGGTCAAACATTAACACTGACTCCTAAAAACCCTTTTCGGAGAGGCTTTACTTTCTCTGCTTATTTTAACTACCTTCTATCTTTATTTTAAGTGAAAAATCTTAGGACCCTGAGCGAGTAGTTGTTCTTTTAATAACCATTCAAGCAAAAACATTATATTCATGAGACCATTGCGGCGTTTTGAAAATCTTTGTTAGAAACATAAAATTCTCAGGAATTCATACCTTTACCTTACCATTTTATAATAATAGAAAACCTTTTATATCACCTATTTTGGAAAATTTATTTTTCGATATATGACCTTCTGTTTACCCCTTTCTCTCATTTGGGCTGCAAACCGAAATCCTGAAGGGGAAAAATGCGAAAAGTATATATATATATATATATATATATATATATAGTTGAATGTATTGAAAATTCCGTATTTCTATTTCTACAAAAGTCATTGACCTGATTAATTATTGGTGAAAGTGCTCTTACCAAAAAGAAATTATGAAATAAAAAGAAAACACAAACCGGTATATACAGTGGAAATTTTTTGGGAACCAGTTATTGCATATAATGTTTTAAATAATGCTCGTTGACAGGGGCGTTGAAGATTTTACCGTCCAGATTTTCTAATAGAAACGAATTCTTTCCTTCGGGAGTTGCGACTCTAAAAGGTCCATACCAAATATGATCAAATTTATCATGTTTCGCTGAGTCTTCCTTCCTAGCATCCCATCTCAAGACCAAATCGCCTGGGAGAAACTCTCTGTCTTTTGTCTTACGGTCAAATAACGTTTTCATACCATCTTGGTATTTCTGCAACCTTTCATCTACTTCGACCCTGTGTTGTTTCACTTCAATTAGATGATTTATTCTTCTGGTGACATGATTCGATTCTTCTTTCTCATCTTGCCATAATTTCATCACAGGGAGCGCTAGATTTATCGGTAATACCACGTCGGTCCTGTACACCATTTGGAAAGGCGAGGTGCCGATAGATTTTTTCATGCCTATCTGATTTTCCCATAAGGCATATTTCAAATGCACATGCCAAGATTTTTTATTATCATCCAACACTTTCTTAATTACATTTATCAGGATCTTGTTTGAAGACTCGCCTAGTCCATTTCCTTGGGGATAATAAGCCGTGGAATGACCGAGTACAATATTGTATTTCTGGCAAAAGATGATCATAGCCATAGACTTTAAAGCCTGGGCATTATCCGTGACTATTTTTCGAGGGCAGCCGAATCTAGACAAAATGTTGTCTTCCAGGAAGTCTATTACCATCGAATTTGTTTCCCTTCTGGTTGGAATAGCCTCCATCCATTTAGTGAAGTAATCTGTGGCAGTCAGGATCCATTTGTGTTGAGCGCTAGAATGGGGGTTAATTTCACCTATAAAATCTAGCCCCCATTGTTGGAAAGGAGCCTCTGTTTTGACCGAAACCAGTGGTAGCGCTGGGAGTTTATGCTTGCCTGCGAATAGTTGGCACAGGTTACAGGCTCTGACTTTGGCATTTATGTCTGATAAATGTTTTGGCCAATAATACCCTGCCCTTAGGATCTTATAAGCTATTTCCCTCCAAGTGTGATGCCCCCCATAGACACCCTCGTGAAATTCGCTTATGACCCTCTTTGTTTCTGATTCGACTAAATAGACCAACAAGAAACCTAGTGGGTCCTTCCAATACAATTGATTTTTGGATATACAGTATTTAAACGCATGTAATTTCAGCGTTCTGGCTTTGGATGAGGATAAATCACTTGGGCATTTCAATGTCATCAGGTATGACACTATGTTTTTGTACCAGTCTGATGAGACAAACTTCTCTTCGATTCTGATTGCACTTGTTGGCTCATCAAACTCATTCATGTCCACACCTTCTTCATATCCCTGTAGGCCACTTATACTGAGAGCTCTGAAATTTGATTCTGCTAAGAGTTTGACCAGACCTTGTCCTTTTACCAATTTCGTTGGTTTTATCTCCAGGTCAAATTCTTGAATTTTGGCAAGCCAACGTCCCCTTTTTCCATCACTGTCAGATTGAACCAAAATATCCTTTACAGAACTGGTAGGTACATATGCAATTATCTTGGAATGCAACACATAGATTCTGAATACTTTCAACGCCTTCACCATAGCATACGCTTTCTTTTCCATTATATCATATTTAAGTTCTGCGTTCCTGAGACTCTTGCTAAAAAAGGCTATCGGTTGTTCGAAACCTTCTTCATTTTTCTAGAGGAGTACCGCGGCGATTGTGTGTTCAGAGGTGAACGAGAAAATAAGAAAATCCTTTAGATAATCAGGGCTTGCCAGTACAGGTGCCTCGCTTATGACTTTCTTGATGTGTGCAAACTCTACTTTAGCTTCTGCTTTCCATTTCACTTCGTTGTTTTTCTTTAGCATATCTGTGATCAAGTTCACGATTTCAAAAAAGTTTGGAATAAATCTCCTCAAAAAAATTATTTTTCCTAAGAATGACTGAATTTCTTTTACATTCCTAGGAATATTTATAGTATCTATAGCCTCAAATATTTTAGGATCGATTTTAATACCTTCTCAAGACACGATATGGCCCAAGAGTTTACCTTCTTGCATGGCGAAGTGGGACTTTTTGGGATTCAAAGACAGACCAAACCTACGATATTTCTCAAACATCTGCTTGAGATGTACCAAATGATCTTCATCAGATTTAGAAAAAATAGTTAGATCATCAAGATAAATGACCACAAATTTATCCCTTTCGCCAATGAAAGCAATGTCCATAGCACGTTGGAAAGTAGCGCCTGCATTCATTAGACCAAAAGGCATTTTATCATACATAAAAGTACCCCAAGGGGTAGTGAAAGCTATTTTCTCTTTATCTAGTTCATTTATGACAATTTGATTATACCCAAAGAACCCGTCGATCACCGACATTCTATTTGCCCCAACTACCTTTTCTAAAATGTGATCCATTTTGGGTAGAGGGTAGTTATCTTTGAGGGAGGACTTATTCAGATTCCTAAAGTCGACACATAGTCTAATCTCCCCACTCTTCTTTCTAATCGGGACCAAGTTTGCTACCCAATCAGAATATCTCAGAGGTACTATTATTTTTGCATCCAAGAGCTTTTTAACTTCCTTTTCAACCATAGGAAATAGAATAGGGTTGATCTGTCTGAGTTTTTGTCGAAAGGGTTTGACACCAGGTTTTAAGGGTATCTTTTGTTCGATTACAGCGGTGTCGTAAGTTCTCAGCTCTTTGTAAGACCAAGAAAAAACATCTTTATACTGTCCGAGCAAGTCTTTATACTTGCTTTTCACCTCAGGAGGAAGGTACTTTGATATTTTTACCATCCTAGGTTTTTCTTTGGTCCCTACATCATAGTATTCAACCTCCTCTGGTTGGGGTTGCAGGGTGGACTTCAAGGGTATGTCATTCTGATCGAACATTCTTTCCAGAGGAATCAGTCCTTTCGGAATTTGATTGTTCTTTAGAACCAGCATGCGATGATTTGCAATCTTTTCCTGGAACTCTTGAGGGTCCTCTCCTTATTGCATGATCCATATGTGATCATTTTGATTCTTTTGATCAATGTGAGTTTCAGAGAATTCACCTACTGCTTCGAGGAATTTCCTGATCTATCTGTCATCCTCGAAAACCTGCCAGTGTTTTATGTTGTTCGAGATGGATGGTCGGTGCCTTACCTCTATGTGGTACTTCAATTTAAAAGCAGTAGGGGGGAGCGAGCATTGAGGCTGCCTTGGGTAAAGAGTCAGCCTACGAATTTTCGACACATGGGATGAAGTGGATATTTACAAATGAGAAGAAATTTTCCATTAGATCCCAGGCACAATTTCTGTACAATCTCAATCTCGGGTGCTTGGCCTGGTATTTTCGATTTATCTGTTTGACTATCAACTCTGCGTCTCCATATACTTCCAGGATCTTTATGTTTAGCTTCTTGGAAGCTTCCAATCCTAATATTAAGGCTTCATACTCACATACATTGTTGGTGTAGTCTATATCCCATTGAAGCTTGTAAGAGAAAGGGACAACAAATTTATTTTCAGGTGCCACAAAAGTACCCCTGCACCTGATCCTTCACATGACAGGGCACCATCAAAAAACATTTTCCAGATCCCAGTGCTATGCATATTTACTAATTCTTTCTCATCTATGTAATTTTCCTTTGTGCAGCTATCTAGACCATCATCAAAAGACAAAATACAATTTCCTAGATCTTGATTAGCAATGTAAACAGAAAAATTGTTAGGATTTTGAGGATCGCTCACTGTATAGGCTAACCTCGTTTCCCTGTATAACCGAGTAAGTTGTCCACCAAATACAGGAATTGTGGACTAAGTCATGTCGAGTTGGAGGGACCCCCCAAGTTTGGCTCCCCACGACCTTGATAGTAGTAAGCCATACTTTGGGGGGATATCAGCAATAACTACATCCATCAGGACGCTTTTGACTGGGACCTGTGCAAGGGTGACTACTAAATCTTTTATCATACCCATGCACTTAACTCTTCTCGAATCGAAAGAGTAGAGATCTCCATAAGGTCTAGTGATCTCGAGGCCTAGTCCATCCATAATAGTTTTGGGCATCACGTTATGTGAAGCTCCAGAGTCTAGCATGCAATTATGCAGCAGTCGATCATGCACATTTAGGGTGATATAGAAAGGAGTGACGGTGTCTCTGCCACCCTCGAAATGTGGACCAAAAGTGATATTGGGCTTATCATCTTCCAAGTTTATCACGTCAGGTTGACTTTCTTGATCTGAACAACCTATCACTTTGGTTATCTGTTTATGATATGCAGGATTCTTTGCTAATTCAACCAGAGGGATCGATATTTTGATCCTATTTATCTCATTTTCAAAACTAAAACTTCCATTACCTTTGTCCATTTCTCTGGTTGAAATCTCAGACTCTCTCTTCTCCAACTTATTTGTCTAAGCTGATTTATTACTTGTGATCTTAATTACCGGTGTCTGTGTATCGACTATCTTGATCTCCTTTGTTTGGGTCTCAACCTCCTTCTTTTTTGGATCCAATAAGTCAGTCCCTTTAGATGTTTCAGTCTCCTTTGGGGTGGGCACATATACTTCATCTCTAGGGATAATTTTCCTGGGTTGAGAAATCAACGCAGGTTTGTTTTTAGACCTCAGGTTATACCTAGATTGGACTTCAGCCATTATTGAATCAGTTACTTCTTGATGGTCAGGGACATCTATATTGTTTATGTCATCATCTACATCTGAGGGTTGCTGTGTGTTTAAAGACTTCTCATAATCTTCTTTAGTTACATAAGGCTGAGTGCATTCATCACCCAAATTTGTCACATCTTCCAGACCCTCGAAATCTTCCAGGTCATTTCCTCCTATAAAATTTTCATTTTTTAAAGGGGTTTGAATTTTCTGATCTTCATTTTTAGTTTGTCTTTGTTGATTTTGAAGGTTGGGGTTTCTCCTGAATTCTCTTTTAACGAAAGGATCAGCCTTCGATTGATCCAGTTCCATCCTAGAAATTTTATTCGACAATTCCTTAATTAGCCTAGCCATATCATCCATTTTATTGTCTATGGATCTATTAGATCCTGAGGATCCGGCTTGTTCCCTGAAATGTTTGGTTTCTCAGTTTCTCGTTTCTACCTTAGCTTTCAACTTGCTAAAAGCCATCATGTTAGATTCGATTTCTAGAGCATCATCCTGCATTCGGGTTAGGGTAGCCCCTATTCTTTCTCTTAAGAGAAGGGTGAAATCAGGTTCGAAAGCTCCTACGAAGGTTACTTTGGCTGCAGGTTGGGATGGTTTAACTTCAGCTAGGATTTTATTGTACAACTTATTAAATCTTTGAATAAATTCCATAACTGTTTCCAAATTCTTTTTCTTTAAAGATCCGAACTCGGTCAAATAATACAAGTGGTCTTTCCTTTTGCCCAAATGCCTAAGGAAGGCATCTTCTAGAGCATCGTAGGATTATATTAACCCTACAGGTAGGCTTCAAAACCAGGTTCGTACCTGTCCTTTGAAAGTTTGAACAAAAAACCTCGAATACAGGTCTTCATGTTCGAGACCTAGAATATCATCAAACTGATCGAAGAAGTTTATATGCTCGACTGCGGTCAAGTCTCCTTCTGCTGTAAACTTAGGTAAGTTTTTTATATAATTTTTGGGAAGGTCATGAAGAGGGATAGGTAGAACCAAAGGCGCATATCTTGCAGCCACTTTAGAGAAAACTCTGGGAAGGGGGAGAGGCCCTTGGCCTCCTGCTCCTCCTCCTGGAGCCCCACCACCTCCTAAAACTCCTCCACCTCCAAAAACCCCTCCACCTTCTCCTTCGGCGGCTACCATTGGTACTACTGGATAAGGAAATGGTGTATTGTATAGAGGGTTTTGGAACACTAAAAGAAAATCTTTAGCTTCTTCATGAAACGAGAAAACCAAAGACGGGTGATAAGTGATGCGAGGACTTGGCTCTTCGGATTTGCAAGAAATGTAATCAGGGGAACCCGTGGGCATGTAATCTGAGTGTAAGGTATACTCTTCGAGATTTGGTGAGGTCGTGAGATGTAACTGAAAAGTTGGCGGGATATCGATCTTTGATAAATCCAGTGCAAGGCTTTTACCTCTGTATACGTCATAGTTTATCGAATGCGTTTCACTTTTAGTCTCAGAGAGAGATAAAATTGGATTGATGGTTTCGTGAGGGGAACTGTGTGAAGTTGAAGGTTCAAACGAACTCTTGATCTTGGGTTGTGGGTACTTAAGCTGGTAGACTGTAGTAGTTGGCTTAAGGGAACCTCTAGTTTTTAGTATTTTTTCGGGATCAGAAACAGGCGTGGTCTGTTTTCCCTCTGGGTTTAGTCTGGTATTCCTTCGACCGGATGCCATCTTATTTAAACGTGGAGTCACCAAGTCAACTATAAGAAAATCCTTTAAAGGATGTTCACTCTTTGTTCATTATCAAAGGGTGAAACTTGTGAGAATGTCGTTCTTCCCAGGGAAAAGGTTTCATAACTTTGTCCCCGGCAACGACGTCAAAAAGATGTTGTTCCAGATTTTGTACCTAAGTCTTAGAAGGTACAGTGTCTAGGCATCTGGAAGTGAGTGAAGAATAATAAGGAGGAGAGCATCAACCTTCGAGAAAGGAAGCTAAGGATGATTTCCAGTTTGTCGATGTCTAGCCTCCAACTGTTCCTGGATGTTTATATCCCGCTCGATCGCAGCCCATGAACACTCAAGTTCTACCCGGGTATTGGTTGTTTTAAAAATAGTATCGAAAAGGTTCAAAGCGATATTTGTTTGGTCAGATAAACCAGGCTCAATGTTAGGTTGTCTTACAATGGGGACAGTCATAGAGGAACAGTGAAAGTAAAACAAAGTTTCAAAGTTTTAGATGTTGTCTCAATTCGATCGTATAAAAGAGAACTATATGATTTAATGTAAAAGATAAAATACAAACCAAAGGCCTTTTCCCGTAACTATGTTATCTAGTAAATAAGTGGTGTGTGTGAAAATGCGAGAAAACAATTAAGTTGTTTATAATACGAGGCTCCTATCAAGGGAGAATCCCGCCCTGTAAACAGAAGAAGAAAAAGGTGAGAAGAAATATGCAAATGTATAAAATATGAAAATCTAATGAGTCCACAGGTCTTGTACCTGCTGATAGCCAATACCGAGGAAAAAATATAAACAATATAGACAATTAAAATTAATCACCACAGTAGAGGTTTTACTAAATTGCAGTGTAACATTCATCAAACATATATGTGCGAAATGAAATTGAACAAGAAATCAGAGAGGAAACAAACTCATAACACAGTCTTGACAGAATCAGGAGTCTTCAGATTGCTTTGTATTACTATTAAAAAAGGAGAGTTTCTATTACAATCAACCAAAATAGGTCCAGCCTCTGTTCTTTCTTCAAAATGCATATTTATACAAATTTCTATAGTCTGGAATTTCCATCGTTCTAGAGGTTTTCGGTTACAACAAAAGAGATTAAGCGTTTCATTCCTTTATTTGGTACCGGAAACCTGTCTCTTTGCATGCTCTGTGCAAATGATGCACTTCTCCACCAGTTGGGATATCAACTTAGAAGGTTCCGCTTGATTATTGGCCTCGAAAGTGTAACAATCCTTCGCCAATTTTGGCAATTTTCCTTCCACCTTTTGGTCTTTGGCGTTGATAGAACATAATTGTACACTTAGTTTAATTAGCCATTTATCTATTTGGACTATGTATGTCTGGGTTATTTGTGATATTTCAACCAATTCTCTTTCTTCATTTTCCTTGATCTTGATTAGATGCTTGGTTGTATTGATCTGGCCCAGTGTTTTAGTGTTGCCTTCATCATTGGAACCCAACCAACTTCCATCTAGAAAACCGAAGGTTTCTTCACAAGATTTTCTTATCTCTCTAGCTTGTTGTCTACCTTCGGATATGTCACGCTCCCATTCTTTCAACAAGATGTTACCTTGGGTCTTCTCCGAGATAGAAAACCTGGAACTACTGCATGTTTCCCTTCTCGTCGTGGTTATAATAGCCTCCTGGAAAGAAACTCGGGCCACCCCAGCATCTTTTTCTCTGAGAGTGAGGTTTTCCAATACTCGATCAATGAGTTCACAGTTGTTTTGAATCATTTCTACCTTAGTAAGTAGGCCTTTTTGAGCTTCCGACACTCTTTTTCTGATCTCTATAGCTTGGGATTGAAATATCCCGATATCGATTACCTGGCTTTCGATGAAGTCTAATTTGGATTGTAGCTGCTCTATCAATTCTCCTTGCTGGCCTACCTATATCTGACTTGTTTGAACCATTAGCTGTGTCTATTTGAGGTCGGCTTTGAGCCACCCGATTTCCTTTTGATCAGCTACTCTAGCTTGTTCCAAACCTGTATTTGCCTGATCTTTGGCAGCGACCTCTGCTGTAGATAGTTTAGCCTCTAATGTTTTGATCAAACAATTTTTCCTCTTCAGTAGATCCTTTAGGGTCCTGACTGAATATTGGTTGGCTGTAGAGAAAGCCCCCAATGTTCCTGCTATTTGAGTTGCAAATTCTTCCTTTTTCATAGCTCTCCCATTAGTTAAAATTTTAAATTTCTTTGGTACTGTACCTGCCTCTTGGTAAAGTTCTTGTTTCACGACAGCCTTTCTCTTCTTGTCGAATAAGAATTCATTCGGAGGTATCTCTTCCATTTTTATAGGCATTAATTCTTCGCTGAAAACCCAACCTGCATCTAGGACCCCTTTCGTGGACTGTAGGGGGGTAACAGAAACGATGGGATTGTCAACCTGCTTAGATGATTTCCCTGGAGTAACAACTGAGGTTGGCTCGCTTGGAGGGTTGGAAGTATTAGCTTCCTATTTTGGGTCCCCCATTTGCTCTTTCTTGTCCTAGTGTTCTTCTTGACTGGGTGTTGAATCTTTGGAGCCTTCGGATTTCATTTTCTGCACCTCTATGGTCGTTGGATTCTCACCCCGTAATACTGGGGGAAGGCAGCTCCGTCGATGTTCTTGGAATTTGAAAACATCATCCCTTTCTTCAGGTGATAGGGCTTATATCTGAGCCAAAACCTTGGCATAAGATCTCGTGCCTCAGAAAATGTCATCATGAGGCGAATTGTCATGCTCAAATCTTTTAAGACCACAACTAGCCAAGTGATTACTTATGACCCTGTGTGGATCGTGTTTCTTGAATTCGATGTGAACCAATTTAATATCTTCCAAGGCTGTTGCCTCGGCCTTTGCATGCCCGAAATCTAATAAAGAATAATTAGTTAAATGAATGGGAAAAGGTGGCCATACCTTCTTTGAAAACCCTTTAAGCTCTTTGCTTATGCCACCAATCACGGTTTGCCTAGTGATCTCGCGACAAGCCAGCCTATCGGGTGTAAATAATGGTAGAGCATGCGAAGGGACAGAAGCACCGAAAACCCTGATGTATGAAAATTCTTCCTCCACGTACCAGTCAGCCACACTGCTCAAATTGACCGCGATGCTATTTGAGATCCTGGGTGGTGGATTACCGAAGATGGTGACATGCATCGGTACCATTACCCAATTGAAAATTTCATATATGAAATCTAAAGCCTTGTCCTCCGAAAGATTTGAATGGTAGACGTGGATAGGCTCAACATCTAATGGAGCCAAGCTCCATCTCATTAAGGGAAAAGGCATCATGAAACACATGGCGTCCATGATGTATGTGGACATAAAGAATGAAGCGGCTTTCCCGCTCGCCCTCTACATTCAATATTCTATAATCCAACTAGTCAGACTATCTGACAGTAGTTTAACCCAGTTGAATGAACAACCTTCCACGACTGTATGCATCAGAGGAACCCATGGGAGGAAAAAATGTGTGGTGTCTTCCCTCCCATACAATCTACAGGTCATCATTGTTATGTATTTGAACTGTGGTTCCAAAGAAGATATGGAATAAATTCTGTTGCTATCGGCCCTAAACTTTGCGGGGTGTGAGACCCAATCCTTGATCAAATCAGATAATATTTTTCCATATTTCTCGCATTCCTTCTGTTTAAAATCCTCCAAAAACTCGACATTGTATGTGAAGTTCGTCGTGGGTGGCAACTTGTACATCGCCTGTAATTGTTCTAGTCTAAAGGTCCCAATAGTGACCTTCTGCTCATTGATGATGGTTCTGGTCGGGATATCTACATGGTCTAGAGCCCATTGGATCATGTCATAGTAAGGAAGAATATGTGGCCTAACCACTACTTTATGCATTTCTTCTTGGACGTCAATCTTGTATTTGGTGGCCAAGTTGTCCTTCTCATTATCACTGGAGTCATCTGAATAGTTCACCAACTCGGGCTGCAGAACCTCAGAGATGTATGACCAGGTTCTAATAGAATCGACGCTTCGGGGTGAAGTATCATAAACGTTATCTGAGCCTTGCCCTGAAATCTCAACACTTGCCTTGGATGCTTTTCATGGGGCCATGATGGGGGATTTTGATTTAGCTCTCCAGCGATAAAAATATGTATACATACAGAAATTAGTTTGCTGAGGAAAGTTTCTCTGTGTAAAATAGAAATGAGCTTTGTGACACTGAAGAAAAAGATCTATATCTTCGACCATTTAAAACCTCGACGTCCTTATGAACAGAACTATCAAATCAATTTTAGAGACAGATTTAGCAATAAAAACCATATCCTTACTTGTCACTTTGCCTCATTCCCAATTAATGCCATAAATTTCGACGGTTCATGACACAAGTTGGCGTAAGGAAAATTTAAATTTACCTCGTAGACTGTGCATATTATTATTTGCATTAAACATTGATTAAGCTCACTTAGCTTCTTTAATTAGGCTTTCTTAAACTTTAATCAACCTTTCGGCATTTGCATTATCAGGAGTTTTCACTCTAACCTTTCGAGCCTCTAAAACCCAAGATCGCGATGATTGGATTTAGTTAAGCAAGAACGTAAACATAATTAAGTGTTTAATTAATCATGTTTTAATTTATATCTCGACTTCATGACTCGGGGCTTCAAAGGTATAGTTTCCGGGAGGAGCGTATGCCGAGTCACTAAATCTCGAGATCGCGATGATGTGATCTATTTAAACTAGAAGATAAACTGGATTAAGTGTTTTAATTAATTAATATTTGAGCAATATCGTGACTTTGCCACTCGGGGTTTCGAAGGTATAGCTTTTGGGAGGTGCATACGCCAAGTCACGAAATCCCGACAGACTTTAACCATGGTAAAAAATAATCACCCCTGACACTAACCCGGGTTACTTATGTAAAATTCTCGCGGCTTCGCCTATCGGATTTATGACGGTAATGTTTTTGGAGAGAGTGAACACCGAGACGTGAAATCCCGACAGCACTTGATTGGGGTTTAAAGAATTTTACTCTCATCTTTAACCTGAGGTAAGATTTTAACAACTTTTCGCAACCTCGCACATCGGGGCTTGTAAATATTGTGACTTGTAACTCCCGAAGCACGATATCCCGAGGTACAAAAAGTAAAAAATTTCATTTAACGATAAAAGGTGGTGACTTATGAAACATAACATTCTTCGCTATTTTTCATGTCGGGACTACTAAAAATTTTAGTTGGTAAATGTCACGAAGTGAAAGAGAACTTAAAGACCAACATTTGACTTTAAAAATTACTTTTAAACCAGTTGAAAAAAGGCAGCTCCAACAGAACCCATAAACTAAGAAGGTTGTGTATATATGAGATGTGGTATTTAGAGAAATGAAGGATTTTGTTAAACAAGAATTCCTACCAAGTAAGGAAGAACTAGAGAAAATGGAGTTTGATTTAAAGGATGATCAATCAGACTCGATAGAAGATCGGGAATAAGAAGAAGGAGATCCTCATACTCTAGTATTGAGGAGATAGGTTCGAGAAACAAGGCCACTGGAAAGGTATACTCCATCTGATTTTCATTCAAATTTTTCTTTTTCTATTACTGATGATGATCCTAGAACTTTCAGGGAGGAAGTGGATTCATAGGATGGAAAGCTCTGAAAAAAGGCCATGGATGAAGAAATGGTAGCCTTGGATAAGAATGAGGATTGGGATCTAGTGGAGTTTCCAACTGGAAGAAATATCATTGGCATCAAATGGGTATTTAAAAATAAGTTGAATGCAGAAGGAAAAGTGGAGAAATACAAATCTCCATTAGTAGCAAAGGGTTATTCCCAAGTTGAGGGAATTGATTTTGGTGATATTTTTTCTCCTATTTAAAAAGTTAACTTCTATAATGTTTTTGTTATTTGTTGTTGTTGCATTTGATTTTGAATTAGAACAGATGGATGTGAAGAAAAAATTCCTACATGGGGATCTGGAAGAAGAAATCTATATGAAATATCCAGAAGGCTTGGCTATGAAGGAAAGAAGGAGATGGTATGCAAGATGGAAAGGTCCCTATATGGTTTAAAATAATCACCAAGGATGTTGTATTAAAAAATTGATACTTATATGTTGGGGCTTGGTTTCAAAAGAAGCAAAGAGGATCACTGTGTGTATTTTAAAATAATTCATGATCATTTGATTTATTTGGTCTTGTATGTGGATGACATGTTGCTGATAGGAACAACAAGGAGATTATCCAGGATGTGAAAACTGAGTTTTTCTCTAAATTTGATATGAAGGATCTCGGTGCTTCAAATTTCATTTTGGGCATGGAAATTTAAAGAGATCAGAAAAAGAGGAAACTATGGTTAAATTAGAGAAAATATGTCGAGACAATATTGTAGAGGTTTAATATGCAAGAATGTAAACCGGTCAAGGTCCCTATTCCTGTTGGTGTAAATTTCTTTGTGGATCAGTGTCCCAAGACACGAGAAGAGGAGGAGGACATGTTTCATGCTCCATATGCGAGTGCAGTTGGAAGTTTGATGTATGCAATGGTCTGTACTAGATCAGGCATTGCACATGCAGTGGGAGTTTTGAGCAGGTATATGTCAAAACTAGGGAAGGGGCATTGGACAACAATACAAAGGGTTTTTAGGTATTTGCATGGCACTGCTAGCTATGAATTGTGCTACCAAGGAAGACCAGGATTGGACAGAGTGTTGGGAATACATGGCTTTGTGGATGCATACTAGGTTGGAGATCTGGATTATAGGATATATACAAGTGGGTATGTGTTTAACCTGTTTGGAGGAGAAATCAGTTGGATGAGAAAAAGACAATATATAGTGGCACTTTCAACTATAGAATTCGAATACATGGCAACCACTCATGCAAGTAAGGAAGCAGTATGGTTACAAAGATTGTGTTTAGGTATTGGGTTGGTACAACAAGATGTAATGATAGATTGTGACAGTCAGAGTGTAATTTTTCTAGCGAAGAACCTGGATTATCATTCAAAGACAAAGCATATTGGTATTCAATATCACTTTGTGAGAGACATGGTTGAAGAAAAGAAAGTGTTACTGATGAAGGTGGACACCTTGAAGAATGTTGTAGATTCATTCAAAAAATATGTGAGCACTGAGAAGTTCTCTTGGTGTAGAGGATCCATGGGCATTGTTGCCTTGGATTGTTGACTATGTAACCCTGTAACCCCCTGTATGAAAAGAAAAAAACAAGTGGGACAGTGTTGGGTATGTTTTATATTCTTTGCACGACTATTCATAATGTTTGCTACGTTGCATCAGGCATGTAGGGGGGTTTGTGAAAAAAAAAAATCCTCAGGAAACATGTCTCATTTTTGCCTCATTTTTCATGTCACCTTGATATTTGTGTCCATTGTTGGGACATTTTTTGGCACATGGTTTTTTCCGATGGTTTTCTATTTCTGGTTAATGAATTACGATTGTTGACTAATTAAGGAATTAGGGTTTTGGATGATGCTGGCTCTTATATGTATATTGTATTGTAAACAATGCATCACTGTCAATGAATATAGAATATGTTCGTTTTCCCGGTATTGGGTTTCCAAGGGAAAAATTTATGTGTAATGTGTGTATTTTCCATTGTATATATTTTTTTCTTTTATTGAAAATATGTTTGCAGTAAATATTGTACAAGGTTAAAATCTACACAAGGGAATATTTCTGTAACAGTGACCTGTGGATATAAGAAACAAAATTGTTTTTAAGAGCCTTTAATGAGGAAACTTGGGATTTAACCTTGCAAGTCAGGCACAAGGACTAATTCATCTCACAATGCAAATGGTGTGGAAAATTGTGGTATAATAGGTTGTCAAGCATATTTCCCACTTGGATGAATTTGCAGGACAATTGTATCAACTTGGTTAAAAGGAAGATCATTGTATTGAGGGTTTTGACCTTAAGGACCTATTTTATACACACATGTCCCTAGTGGGATACTCTTATTATTTTTGTAAGTCTGAATAGTTTGAAGAGGGAGGTGGATAAAACCAAAATATCCCTAACACCTCAATTAATGAATCCCTAAATGATGTTGAAGATATTGAAATCACAAATAAGTGCTACAGAAAAAAGGGTAGAGAAGAAACAAGAAAGAACCCTAATTCACATAGTATTTCATAGAGCGGTACTCTTGCAAAAATAAAACCTAGAAGTCATGGTATATAACCAAGAAAAACACCCACCAGAAATTCAGACGACAGTGGTGATAAAGACCCTACAAATAAAATTTTGGGAAAATATCATGTTGTATACACATACATTAAAATAAAGAGAGAAACTCAAAAAATGGGTATGGATGTACTTGAAATTGAGGAAAGTCCCCAAGCTATGGATGTAGATGAAATCATAGAAGAACCTAGCTAGTAAGAGAAAATATTGATGGAAAGTGAAGAATATACTAAGGCTTTGGTTTCCCAAGAACCAGAGATATTTGAAGAAGAATCTATCACACTTAACCATGTGGCCTACCATA
Organism: Picea sitchensis; assembly: GCA_010110895.2. NCBI lineage: Eukaryota > Viridiplantae > Streptophyta > Pinopsida > Pinales > Pinaceae > Picea > Picea sitchensis. The sequence continues at coordinate 35,714 of SNQJ01S0031114.1, forward strand.
AAAATTCTAAGAAATTGTTAATATAAAAATTTAATATGAAAAATAAGAAATTTTCTGAAAAGTGGAAATCAAAAATCGATTTTGAGGGGTTTGCACCCTCGAAAATCATGAAATTTCACGAGGAAACTTGGGAAGCACTAAATGAATCTATTTTTTATATTGAGAAAGAAAATTCATTTTAAAATGAAAGAATAAAGGAATTGGATCAATTTCTAATTCCAAAACCATTATTTGTTGAACCTTTAACTGTAATTTAGCCAACACTTACCCTTAAAGACATCCATGAAAGAAGTCCCAAAATGAGGGGTCCATCAAATATATTGTTGGTTGTAGGAAAATACATTGGAGTTGGTATCCATAAGAGAGTATACCTAATCCTTGAAATATGGGAGTTGGCATAAAGTTCAACCAGTTTCTCAACAAGGATTATGCAATTTAGAAAATATCTACAAAAATACTTAGAGAATGATGAATTTTTTTACAAGGAAGTTGTGGGAATGTTTGCAGCAAAAGTTTCAAGCTTGAGTGGCACCCACAGAAGAGAATAAAACCTTCCCTCCAGTATTCAAATGAAGCGTATTAAATCTTGTTGGCTAAAAAGGATTAAGTGTTTAAGAGAATTGTTGTCTAAGTTAGATGTTGTAAAAATTAAGGGGGGTGACCTATTTCTAAATCTTGTTGATATTACAAAATAATCAGATGGCCTTAATTTATTAATGGATACCATAATTATGTCTAAGGATAAAGTATTGGAACAACTAGAAGAATTAAAAGTTGCATGGGAAAGTGAGTTTAGTGACTTGATTGAATTCCTTGAAGAAGAGTTAAAGAGGTGGCTTGTCTGATACATAAATAAGAATGATGATATTGAGGGAATGTTGCACCAATTGAGTATTGATTCAAGAGAAATGGAGAATGAATTATTTGAAATAAAAACCAATAATGAAATAATGATTTATGTGATGAGGGAGTATATAGAAAATGGATAACAAAAGCATTGGTTAAGATCACGAAGACATATCAACGTGAAGTGGTTACAATGGTTATGCCACCTCCGTCATAATATCATCCATTTACAAAGGACACCTCAACAAGAAAATGAAAGGTTCAAATATTTCCATCCCAGTAAGTTGAGTAGTAACTTTATTCTATCCCTTACCATCTTTTCTTCTTCAGTTAATTGTCATTTTGCATTTTATTTTCCTAGCAACCTCTGAAACCTGAGATTGACCCTTGACTGTTTTATTTTTCTTTTAGGTCTCTCTTTAATTTTATGGTTCATAGGAGCCCCATCCCGGTATTCTTTGAAGAAAAAATGCAGTCTATTTTATTTGTAAAACCAAGCATTACTGCTTATTTATTTAAAGACATCTATTATTTTTTTAGGTTACCAGAGAACTAGTTTGGGACATAACATTATTGATTTATCAAGACTTTAATTTTAAGCATGAGATTTCACATGTGTGTATATCAAAATATTTATTAGGTTTAATGAAATCATGATTTATAGTTCTCTATTATATGTGGTCTATTAGCACTATGTAAATTTGTTCAACTGATAAAATAAATGACAAAGGTAACCTAAAAAACAACTTTAGAGTTGGGCACTATCCTGCTCATCTTAGAGAGGGCTCACTCTTGTCACTTGGTATTTCTTTGACAATCAATGGCTAGGTTTTGTTTTCTTTGGGGTTTTTTTTATAAATTTGCTGGTAAGTAAAGGGAGGGACACTTAGGGCTATGGAGTCAAACTTCTCAAAATGAACAGAAACACTAATTGGATGATAGAGAATTCCAGAGGATAAAGGCTAAATGAGGTAATGAATATGAGTTATAAATTGAACTTTGCAGAGTGTAATAAAAAGGAGAAAACAAGTAACCGCATCAGAGCATTAATAAAATGAATTCTGAATTAGTTACGAAGAACATTACATAGTTTAAATTTATTTAAGCCAAAAGCATCACAAGATGAATTCTAGGCCTTTAAACTATCCAATTTAAACAGAAGACAATGTAAATGGAATCAGAAATACAGGAAATACATACAAAGAGGGAAGACAAAACTCATATCACCACCATTAGAATATTTTCATGGAGACTTCAAAGACTCCTGCATTTGTATTCTATTCAGCTTCAGAAAATTACATTCAAGTTCAAACAGCTAGATTGTGCCCTTGCACTTCTGCCAACATTAATACATTTGAAACTTCTAATATTTATACAATTCGAGTTCCCTTAGTTAGAAACCGATTACAATAGTTGAAATGAAACATTTCAGCTTCTAAAATTGATTACAATAATTACAAATGACAGTTTTGGTATGGGAACCGATTACAATGATTAATCAGGAAAACATTTCATGATCCAACTATCGACTCCTCTGATGCTTCAACTTATTCTTTCGCCACTTGTTCTACCCTGGTATTTTGTCTAATCTGCAATATTCGGTGACAGCTAGACATCATCTCTTGGATCCTAGAAAACTACACTTTGTTTTACCCATCCGTACTATCTCCTTCCATTGCAAGTTAGAAGGGATATCATAGTCCATCATTTATTTGATTAGGATCTCTAGGTCAATGCAAGGGGCATATGTCATGACTAGTAGTCCAATCTTCATTGTTTTGAACTTATTCAAAATCTCAAAATCTGTAATCATATGTTCAACCAGGGTTGCTCCTTTCAAGTTTTTTTCCAATTTTTCAAACTTGGAGTGATTCATTCTACACTGAGTGAAGCGAGAGTTGTATTCCTCCTGCTCATATAATTTTCCTTTTCCATCCCAAAATGGTGGGAGGCCTTTAATGAAAAATTCTTCAAACAAATCCTTGAATTCTTGTACACTTTGTTCCATCTGTATGGCCTTAGTTTGGACTGATTTTAGCAGGTTATATTTGGAAATGACCCTCCTAGACCAGATGATCAATGTAGTCCTATATTTGACCCCAATGGTCTGAAGCTCTACTTTAGGGATGGATTTTAGTAGGTTTATGGAATTTTGGGCCCACTCTGATGGTTTCTTTGCTAAGGTCTCATTTACAACAGTGCATCTTCTTCTGGCTGTGATGGCCATGCTGTCTTTTTCATTGATGAAGTTTAAGTACACTCTGAACTTGGCAGCTTCAAAAGCTATAGAATCCCATATGATATGTTTGGATCCCTGCAACAGTCCCTTGCCTCTTAATATTATCTTCATCTTGTCTATCCTCTCCTGCAGGGTTTGATTTTCATTTTGAAACTAAGCCATTCTTTCATCCTTTGCTTTCATTTCCTGTTTCAACTTCTCTATGTCTTCCTTTAACCCCTTGATTTCTCCTACCTTCAGGCTAACTTGTGACATAGCATGGAAAATTCCTTCAGTTCTTGGCCCAGCTTTTGCAGCCGGAGGTACAACTACAACCGTGTTCAACAATTTTGTCTATCCTTGTGTCCAATTCACCTTTTCTTTTTCTAGTTGTAATACCTTGTCTTGGTAGTTCAATGTCTCTTGTTAAAATGCTTCTTTTTCCTATTCTAGAGCAACCAGTTCTGTTGTTTGTGGATGCTCTATGGCAGACATTTTTAGTTTTTTCTTCAAGCTTTGAATAAGCTTGTCCTTTTCATCCAATGAGGATTTCACCCCTTGAGTGCCTTCAAATTCTAGCCTCTTGACTTGAGTTTTCCAAGCTCTGTTGGATGACTTTTCTTGCCTCAACTTCCCTTCCAAATTTATTGCATAAGATGAAAGCTTTGAATTCTTCAAGATTAGACCCAAGTAATCTGCATACAACATATCATTGGTATTCCTATGGAATTTGACTTTGTCTAGAGCACTAATGTTATCATACTTTATATTGATCTCAGATACCTTGTCTTCATATGCAACTTCTATATTAAAGGTTCTCTTCTCTATATCTCTTACTATGAACAAAGAATACTTGTGCTGAGAAATATTTTCCACCTCAGGGACTAACTCTCTCATTTCACCCATAGCCATGTTTCCTTTCTCAGCATATTGTTTTGCAAAATCCTCTTTGGATTGATACGTTGCTCCATATGTCTTATGAAAGATATATTTTTTGTTGTTGAAAGTTATTGAGTTTACTTCAATTTGGAGATTGTTTCCTTTCTCAACTTCTACGGTGTTGGTTCCACCTTCCACCATATCCATATTCACTTGTTCTTTAGGCTCTTCCTCCTCTAGATCCACTATCTGTGGGGATTGTGTGATCTTCGTATTCTTAGGGGAATTCTATTGGTCACTGGTGCCCAGGGCCTCTGAACTCCTTCTCTTGTTGTAAACACTTAATTTGGGGACTTTAACTATCAACTTATGAGGAGTTTGATGTGTTTGAGCCTGTTGCAGGTTTTCCTCCACTTGTTGTGTTTAAGCTATTTGCAAAATTGCTTCCATATCAACATAGAATTCTAGATTTGCCAATTTGTCAAAACCCTCAACATGTTCATGCTCATAAGGGGCTTGTTTGTTCATCAGTATTCTCTTGGATATGATCTTATGTGGATCATATATTCTTCCCTGTAGTTGTGCAAATCCAAAATCCTTGAGCTTTTCCTGGATCTGAGATAAGCATGATCTAGTCTTGACAATGAAGGTTCCAATGATGAAAGGGAATTTGAGGTCGAAGGCTTTTTGAAATTTTAGGAAATGCTAGGTCTCTGATATGATTATTTTCCTGATGAATTCAAGGGAAAAGACTCTGGGTGTCAGAAAAATAGGCAAAATATAGGGAGATTCATGACAACCATAAACCCAAATAATTGTTGAATGCATGAACAGTACCCAGTCCCACACTCTACTTTCTAGATTAGGATACAAATAGATCCTCATGTCATCCAAGACTCTTGGTAGGTTGGTTGTTGGCCCTTGGCTATGGAAGGAAGTGAATATTGAGAAATAAAAGGTCAAACACGAACTGCATGGGAGACACAGTGACTGTCACTGGGTTGAAGTAAGAAAAAGAGCAGAAAAGCCGGAGCGAAGCACGGAAAGGAAATTCATTGGATGAGGAGATCAAGGATGACAGATCAACAAGGAAGATGGATCAAGGAAAATTCAACAAGTAGAGAAAGCCACCATTGGATGCTTTGGAACATCGTGCGAAAAGGGAGGAAAGATAGGTGGGCAAATCCCTGAAAAGGTGGGTCAAGTTGACCTGGGGTTTTAGACACCTAGGGTTTTGGGTAATTAGGGTTTTGACACCTAGGTTTCGACCTAAGGTTTTCGGTGAGGGACTATAATGTATAAATAGAGGTCGAGAGGACCTAGGTCGGGTCGGTACTAGTGTTGGGTATTGATATTGATTGTTGTTGGTTGTAGACATCTTTGTCCTGCAACCCCCCTCTTAGCTGCTTCAGGTGAGACAACATCTGCTTCGCAAGTGTTGTCGAAAGGCCCAGTAGCTAGGGCTTATTGGTGCACTCTTGGAGTGAACCCTGGGTCTGCCCCTGTGCCAACAAATGGTTCCATTACTGGGACCAAAATCTTTTTAAGGGAATGTCAAGGTGGTTCCCGTTGAAGATAGAGATTCAAAAGTGGATAGAGGATTAAGAGAGGGACTTCGTTGAAGCCCAGAACAAGAACCCTAAACTGAGTACTGAATATTGGCTATAAAGATACATCTTCACTGACATTCACGAGATCTTCTTTGGAGAAATCCACCAGGAGTTGTTTGAGTGGTTGGCTAGGTTAGTCGATACCCAATTCAAGATCAAATCTATACCTCATGTGGTTTGGACACCAACATTGATCCAGAAGGTCAAGAGAGTTGACAACGTTGTATTCAGAGTAGTAGATCATTGGTTTGATAGTACCATTGGAGGGTATATCACCGAATTTGTTGTTGATAGGGTAGAATCATATAGCCAAGCCAACAGATACTTTTTCAAAGGACCCAGAGGAATTGTTTTTCACTTTTTGAAGCTGAGAATCAAGATGTTGTTGCATGAAAAGAATGTCTTGAAGATATAGTAGATTGGATGGACCTGAAAAGGTTGATGTTCAGAAATTTAGACAGCGACAATGACACAGAAGCTGGACATACGCGCAGTGGAAGAGTATTCAGAGGGATTCACCTTGAGAACCTATTTAATAAAAACTACGGAGAAGAGGGTTTCTACAGTGGAGAAGAGGTATATCTAACCAACGAATAACATTCAGAACCCACCAGAACAAAAGAAGGGGAAGCTGAATAACTTCGCCAAAGCGAGCCAGAAACCCCAGGAACTGTGCAAATTACTGAAGTAAGTAACATTAACCCTCCTATTGTTTCAATAGAACCAAGCATCCAGAATAGCCAGAACCACCAGAGTCTTCAGAGTGATGTTACTAGCACCTCAGCCTATGCTCAGATAAGAAGTCTAGGGAACTCTATGGCAAATGAGATGAGGCTCCCTATCTTTAGGGGATATGGATATGAGGATCCCAATCAACACTGGTTCCTATGTGAGGCCATGTGGAATATTAAAAGTACCACTGATGAAGCCATCAAGAGAACCGAGATCAGCACTATGCTAAGGGACTGTGCGTTGAGCTGGTACATGAAACTTGTCCAAGGACTGGTGCAGCCTAAGCCACTGAATGAGATCAAGAATGTGTTGATTTCAGAGTTTAAGAAACCTAAGTCGGAGTCAAAATGTATTACAGAGCTAAAAGAGATCAAACAAAAGGTAGCAGAACCTGTTTGGGAGTTCGACCAGAGATTCAAGACCCTAACAGGTTGATTAACTTTTCAGATCACCGATGAACAGAACAAAGAATGGTTCATCGTGACGCTGTCACCACACATCAGATTCCCTCTAATGCAGTAGGAGATTACATCACAGGTAGAATCTTTGGAGATCACCATGAATCTTGAATCAACACCTATGGGAGAATCTAGCTTAGGCATGATCCAGATCTTGAGCCAGCTGACTAGTTTGTCTCTACAGGTTGAGGATATGAAAAAGGAAAAGGGGAAAGAAAAAAGAGAAGATATATGGTGTGTAAGATGCAGATCCGAAGGTCATGATAAGGAACAATGTCCCCTATTTCTTGAGTATTTGGCCTTAGGAGCGTCGAGCCCCTTGAAGCAAGTTAACCTTCCCTGGTGCAATGTATGCAGAAATAGGCATTGCCCTGGTGAGTGTTATTACATGAGGAAGTATGTTCAGACACCCACAAACTTGTATGGAACATTCTGTAAAGCAGTGGAGCATGATGATCAATATTGTAGAGCTTACAATCTCATGCATGAGAGGTCGAGGGACATATACAAGATTCAAGGTGAAGTACAGCAATAAGGAAACACTCCGCAGTACAACTCTCCAGGGAGATGAAATTTCAATCCTTGCGGTGGATACAGAGGAGGAGGAGGAGGAGGAGGAGGTATGGGCCACGGCCGAGGACAAATAATCTGTTATAACTGTGCACAACCAGGACACTTAGCATGGGATTGTCAGAATCCTTGCACAACCTACAGTTATTGTAACTCTTTTGATCATGTCATAGAAGAATTCCCTATGCTGCTAGCTAATCTTCAGAAAATATGAGCACCCCAACAGAACCCACAAGTGGAACTAATATATGTTGAACCATGTGGAACAGACCCTAGAGTTGTTGTTATTACTCGAGGAGGTGCTGGTACAGGAGAAGATAGAACAATCCAAAGAAAGATCATAGAAGAGTCAGGTATCAGGAAAGCTGTGGAGAAGACTCAGGCTTTTGATGCAAGGAAAGAAAGACAAATATTCGAGGAAGCAAGACAGGAGTTCAAGGGGAACCAAGGATCCTCATCTAAAACATGACCAAAAATAAAAGAGTATGGAATGCCTCAGGAATTTGATCAATCAGATTCACCGAAAGAAGGAAAAGAGGTAAGTAAAATCATCGAATTTTTGTACACTTGTCTTAAGTTAATTCGAGATGAGAATGTTGTGCAAGAGTTACAGAACCTAATCAGGAAGTATGAGCTAGGAAAGGTAGACCCCTTACTGAACAGGGTAGTACACCAAATTGGTAAAAAGAGAATAAAAAACAAAGAATTACATTTGAATGCTCAAATAGGAGAGTATGATATAGACTATGTGGTCCTCAACTTAGGGTCAGAGGTCAATGTCATGATGAAGCAAACTTGGGCACTAATGGGAAACCAAAGTTGATATATTCCCCTATCAGGCCTAGAATGGCTAATCAGCAAACTGTCAACCCATTTGGATGATTGGAGCATGTCCCTATGGACATTGACAGAGTAAGGACCTTTGCAGATTTTGAGGTAATTGAAATTGTTGATGATAGATGCCCTTACCCTTCATTGCTAGGAATTGATTGGGCCTTCGACAATTCTACTGTTGTTGATTTAAATAAAAGATGCATGACATTTGAAAGATATGTCCTTAGGTTCATTTCACCCTTAGATCCAGATGAGGGTCCACTATATACAGAGCCCATCTGAGAATAAGAACATGCATATGAGCTGGAAAACATATATAAACTAACAGCCAGACAGTAGGATTATATCAACCCTACTGCCGATGGAAATTTAAGTTGGTGAAGTGACAGTGCGTTCTCATCAGATTTAGAAGAAGTGATGGAGAACTGGCAGAACCAGATGTATGAATTATCCACAAGGAGATGTGCTCGATTGAACAGAGACGTTCACTGGATTGGTACAACAATAAGTAACTTTACTACCTTTGATGGTCTAAACCTTTTAGAATCCTTCCTCTCAGATTTTGAAACAAGTGTACCAGCACAACAAAGGTTGTTGGCTATGGATGAGGCCTTGAAAGCTACACCATCAATATAGTGGGGGATGCACAAAAGAAAGATTATAGACTCGACATAATGTCGAAGCTTGATGACAACACAGTTCTCGACACAAGTAGGAAGTTGCGAAGTGAGGTACACAGGTCGAAGCTGCCCAAAGGACCATGTGTGAAGCTGTGAAGAAGCCTGGAGTGACATTCCTTGAGAAAAATGGGTATACAAATTCATTAACACATTGGAAACGACCCTGATAAACTGGTACCTTCAAGCGGAGCTGCGCCTCATCACTGCAGATTGGGAAGGTATGCTTCAAAATTTTGTAACCACCTTTTTGTTTGAAAGTGAATTTCCTCCAATATATCAAGCACTACATATTGTGGGGCGGAAATTATTTAAGGAGGCATCTAGCCTCCCTTTGGAGCAATAAGAGGACGAATGGACTACGCCATTCCAGAAACTATAAGGATGTTACAACATTAATGCCGACGCAGATGATTATCTGAGGAAGGTAAATCTTGTTGAGACAGAAGGCCATAGGGATGTGGAAGAACCAGGAGTTGAGCTACCATTCATTCGAAAGCTGATCAAGATAAAGAAAGTCAATATTGGGACAAAGGAGACACCAAAGCTTGCCAATGTCGGAGATTACTGGGATGTTGCTACCATTGACAAAATTACAGAATTACTACATGAGTATCAGGACTTGTTTCCGACCAAGTTCACTGATATGAAGGGTATCAAAGGACTTATGGGAGAGATGAGAATACCTTTGAAACCAGGTGCAAAGCCAGTCAAGCAAAGACCCTACAAAATGAACCCGAAATACAAGGAAAAAGTGAAGATTGAACTTGACAAAATGTTAGAAGCAGGGATTATTGAACTTGTCGAAGAGTCAGAGTGCATCAGCCCTATGGTGGTGCAAGACAAGAAGAAGGAGAGATCAGGATCTGCGTAGATCTCAGGAAGATGAATGATGCTTGTTTGCATGATCCTTTCCCTACACCATTCACAGACGAAGTGTTGGATAATGTGGGAGGCCAGGAAGTATATTCTTTTACAGATGGATTTTCATGATACCATTAGATCCAGATTGCCAAGGAGGACCTCCACAAGACCACATTTTCCACAGAATGGGGATCCTACCAATACATAGTGATGCCATTTGGAATGAATAATGCCCCAGCCATATTTTCCAGGGTGGTGGTCGAAGCGTTCAAAGAATTTTTACATAAGTTTTTAGAAGCCTATTTTGATGATTGGATTGTTTTTAGTTTGCTAAAAAATCATATTGAATGTCTAAGACTAATGTTGGACAAATGCAGGCAGTGTTAAATTGCCTTAAATTTGAAGAAGTGCATCTTCTTCTATTATTAGGAAATATTGTATGCAAGCAAGGATTGTTGGTTGATCCATCAAAAATTGAAATTATAGTCGAGTTACCACCTCCTACTTTGGTCAAACAACTGTGCACTGCGCTAGGACATACTGGCTATTACAGGAAATTTATCAAAGGATATGCTCAGATTACTACGCAAATGGAGAATTTATTAAAGAAACATTGTCAGTTTGGTTGGACAGACGAATGCATGCAGAGCTTCGACACACTGAAACAAAATATGGTGATCGCGCCCATTCTGTTCTTTCCAGACTAGAGCAGAGAATTTCATGTGCATGTCGATGCATCTTCTATTGCATTAGGAGTGGTATTGGCACAACCTGGAGAAGGGGATATCGATCATCCATTAGCATTTTCCAGAAGAAAGCTATCTACAACTGAAATCAATTACACTACTACAGAGAGAGAAGGATTAGCCATGGTGTACGCGCTGCAAAAATTCCACCAGTACTTACTAGGAGGACACTTCAAAATGCTTACTGATCACTCTACGCTGAAGTATCTAGTCAACAAGCCAGTGTTGGGGGGGCGAATATGCAGATGGCTTCTCCTGTTTCAAGAATATGATTTTGATATCATAGTTAAGCCAGGAAGAATGAAAAAGGGACCTGAACAACTGTCGAGGATGGAACATGGCGAAGGACCCACCAGTTTGGAGGATACACTACCGGATGCACATCTTCTCACCATCAGGAAGATGGATGACCACTTTGCTGACATAGTCCAATTCCTATCAATAGGAATGGCTCCAAGTGAGTATACAATTTCCCAGAAGAAATAGATAGTGGTGTGCATTGTAGACTTTTCACTAATAGTTGGTCAGCTATATAAGATGGGACCTGATGAGATACTAAGAAGATGTGTGATGGAGGCAGAGCATCTGCTGATCCTCACAGAATCTCATGAAGGCATTGCAGGAGGACATTAAGGAGGGAAAGAAACTGCACAGAAGGTTCTGCAATCTGGCCTTTGGTGGCCTACGTTACACAGAGATGCTAAAGAGTATGTCAGAGCATGTGATGTATTCCAGAGAGTTGGAAAACCATCCCAAAGAGATGAAATGTCATTAGCACCGCAGATGACCCTACAAGCATTTGAAAAGTGGGCCATTGACTTCATGGGACCTATAAACCCACCAAGAAAGCATGCAGGAGCAAGGTACATTATCACTGTGACAAAATACCTTACTAGATGGGCCGAAGCAAGAGCAGTGAAGGATTTTAGTGCAACTACAGTTGCATGTTTTATATTTGATAACATAATAACTAAGTTTGGATGCCCTGAGACTCTTATGAACTATCAAGGCACTCATTTCATCAACAAAACAGTGGAAGCCCTGACTGAAGAATTTGCAGTTCACCATCAGAAGAGTACACCTTACCATCCATAAGCAAACAGAATGATTGAAGCATTCAACAAAATCTTGGAGACAACATTGACAACGATTTACAGTGTGAAGAGGGATGACTGGGATTTAAGAGTACCAGCAGTATTCTGGGCTTATAGAACCACTTGCAAGAAATTAACAATGCAGACCCCTTTCCAGTTGGTTTATGGTATTGAAGTTGTTGTCCCGATGGAGTACTTGGTACCAAGATTAAGAATTGTTGCATTTACAGACATGGATGATACTGGTGTTGTTCGTGAGAGGATTTCCCAATTGGTTGAACTAGAAGAAGACAGATTTATTGTACGATTCCATTAGCAGATTCAAAAGGAAAGATAGAAGGCCTATCATGACAGACACATCAAGAAGAAGGCATTTACGCAAGGTGATTTAGTACTGGTGTATGGAAGTAAATTTATAAGACATCCAGGGAAGTTCAGAACGCATTGGCTTGGACCATATGAGATCACCTATGTTACAGAAGGAGGAGTTGTGCAGTTGAAGACACTGAAGGGAGAATGGAAAGAAGGATTAGTGAATAGGAGTCAGCTGAAGTTGTATTATGACAACCAACTTCCTCCTAACTCTCAGTAAAAGCAAGGAGAAAAGGGTCTAGGTACCAAGTGTAGTTAAAAATAGGTACCAGACACAGAAAAGACAGTCTGCACAAGGATGGGAAGGAGGCATAAAGCAGAAAGCAAAGGTTGCACTGTGTAGTCCAAAGTTGAAGTCAAATGAAAGGATCAGATCTGAAGTGCCTCAGGATGAGTCACAGGTGACTGTCACTGGGTCAAAGTAAGCAAAAGAGCAGAAAAGTTGAAGCTAAGCACGGAAAATAAAGTTGTTGGATGAGGAGATTGAGGATGATAGATCAAAAAGGAAGATGCATCGAGGAAAACTCAACAAGCAGAGAAATCCACCATTGGATGATTTGGAGCACCGCGTGAAAAGGGAGGAAAGACAGGCGGGTGAAGCCCTGAAAAGGTGGGTCAAGTTGACCTAGGGTTTTAGACACATAAGGTTTTGGGTAATTAGGGTTTTGACACCTAGGTTTCGACCTAAGGCTATCGACGAGGGACTATAATGTATAAATAGAGGTCGAGAGGACCTAGCTCGAGTCAGTACTAGTGTTGGGTATTGATATTGATTGTTGTTGGTTGAGACATTATTGTACTGTGAGAGAGAGGAGTGTTGAGAGTGAGAGCCTTCTGGTATTGTAAGATCTTCATCTGGGTGTGAAGATCAAGTCCTACAGATGGGTGCGCAGGAAGGGGGGAGACAGAGAGAAGAAGAGAGAAGATCTACTAACTAAGAGCGCAGATCAAAACTGTAAGGTTTATCTTAATATATCATAAGCACAGTTCTATGGATGCAGCCCTAGAGAGAGGTTGAACCACGTATATTTTGTGTCATATGTGTGATTGGTGCCTGGATATATGTCATTGTTATACTTTTATTTGCATTATTGTGTTAGATAATATTTATAGTTGTGCAGAGTAGATCTAGTTAATAAGAGGTATATGAATGTTGTAGTATTGTTGTATTAGTTCCACTTGATATTACCTTGGTTGTAGACATCTCTGTCCTGCAACCCCCCTCTTAGCTTCTTTGGGTGAGACTACATCTGCTTCGCAAGTGTTGCCGAAAGGGCCAGTAGCTAGGGCTTGTTGGTGTATTCTTGGAGTGAACCTTGGGTCTGCCCTTGTGCCAACATTGGTGTTGAAAATCAAATTGTAAACCCTGGACATGCCTTTGTTAATGAATATGAGAAATGTGATCCTCTTACATTCAGTTGATATGAATGTTTATTCAGGAAATTCTCTCTTATTTGTTTCCAGGAAAATCTTCAACAAGTATGTGTAATACCTGAAATATCTTAGTGATCGAAAATTCACTAATTGTTTGTGGATATTATCAGCTATGAATTTATAGAAATTAACATGGACTAACAGACTGGACTCTAACTGAAAGAATGCCAACAAGAAACCCAACATGACCTCTTGTATCACATAAACTTATCAGAGTACTTGTGGGTTTGTGGTTTCTACCTATGTTTGTAATGTTGCTTATCTCTCCTCTTCTTGCAGACCCAATCTTAAGTTTTTCCCTTTCATCTTGTAGATTTTCCTTATGTTTTCCTTCATTCGTTTGAACGACCTGTTTTCCTTTTCGTATTACCTAAGAAGTCTCAACCCTTTGATTTGTTGTTTTCTCTAAGGTTGATCACTTCCCCATATCCCTTTGTCACTGATCCTTTGCCTTCCCAATCCTTCGGCCAGATGCCCAAGTATTTTTTTACAGAAGCCGCAGCCATAAGTTCAAAGCACAACACTTAGAGTGGTCTAATATGGAATCAAATCAAGCAAGCAAAGCAAGTTCAGTGTGGCAAAGGAATTTTCATGTCAAAGCTCAGAGACCAATGGCAAATAATAAGAATGAGAATCGGGAGTTCGGAACATTGTAGAAGTTATTTGTAAAATATCTGAATCCCCAAAATCTGAAGTCAATAGGAGTCATCTGATCCAGTAGAATGTGTGGCACCAGATCTGAATAAGGGAGAAAGTCATTTCAGGAAAATTGAAGTGAGGAATGTGCAGTTTTCTCGAGTCCCGAAATGCTGAAGACCCAAAGTCCTAAAGTGTCGATATTCATCTGGGTCATCTAATTCAAAGGGATGTGTGGCGCCCGATCTGAGAAATATTAATTTTGCGACTTGGGGGTTTTAGCATGGAGCACAGTGTAGATCCGTGAAACATGAATCTCCCTAGAGTTGGGCCCACGATCATAGCCCATGGTTATATGGGAAGCAGGTTCATAAAGAAGGGTAAGCACCTCTTGAGGGGTGGGTGGATGAGGTTTTCGAGCAAGCATCCTAGCCGTTAAATGCAAAGAAGATATGACCGTCGATTTGGAGGGTTTTTTTTGTAGATTCGAGCATTGGGATATTTTGAATGAGGTAAAGTAAATACTCTCGAAATGAAAATTCCAAAAATTTTACATAGGAGCCCTAGGTCATGGCCTGAGGTCGCATGAAGTAATGGAGAGAAGATGCACCAAGGCCAAAAGCGTTCATATTGTTCATAGTGGAATATCTGCGTGGTATCGAGGTGTCGGGTTGACTTGAAGGAGTCATGAACGTCTCCTGGAGCATCCATGGGTGTCAGGTCTTTTCTCGATCTCGATGAAATTAGTTAATGGAAATGGGGAAGGTGGTTGAAACCTCATTTCACCCCATAAATGGAAAGAATGGAAAAGTTGGTCGTGGAAGCAGATTATCAACACAAGTTCCCCCTGTCAATGGATTTTTTTGCAAATCCCATACCGATCTGATCTTGCATCTGACAGAAGAATGAAAGTGCAACCTGACAGAAGAAGATGTAGATGTCATGCCTCGAATTCATTGACTAGAGCGCACTCCGGGTGGTGGCAAGTGGTTCTGAGTATAAATACTCAGTTTTGATATTTTGTTATTGTTGATGGTCGAGCTAAGCTCCCGGATTGTAATGTTTTAATGAAGCTCTGGTTCTTTAGTTATGTAACCTGATATGAGATTTCTTGTTTAATGAAAGACAACTTCTATTTCCATCTTATATGCGTCTGATACAGAATTTTCATGATTGAAGGATTCGCATGGATTGTGGTGACTGTGTTGTAATGAATGTTTGATTGTAGTGCAGTTATAGCGTTTTCAGTTTCCTGAAACTTCAAATTCAAGAGGATATTGTTTTCAGAGTATTTCCTCCTTAGGTTGCTAGAATTTCTGATGTCCAGAGCATACCTTTACATCTTCTCCTCGTTTCCTTCCCCCTACTCACCCTTACTAAAAATTACTAGCTGAAGTTGATCAAGAGCTCATTTGTTTGTGCATACTGCCCTAGTTTCCTTAGTTAAAGTGATATGCTCTCGATGCTACCCCATCTGACCTCTTTAAATCCATTAACCATAACATACAAATTGATGGGTACTGGGATTACCTCTACCACAATCCAGAGGTAACTTATAGTGCTAACATTTATGGCACCATTTTCGGGGACAAATTGAAGATTTTCCCTGGGATAGAATGACAAAGCTTACTGATTTTGAAGGTGCATCAGAACTCAGTACCAAATGAATATTGTGACCTTCACCTAGTGACTCCACTGTCTGGTCACTAAATTGGTCTGAATCCATTGTTTCAGTTGGCTTTGAAAGGCAGACACATGAGGTATCACCCATAGTTGCCTCTGGACACGCCTGAAGCTAACCCAGAGAAAATTATCAGAAGGGGAAAGACCCCCCAAGAAGGTACTTCAGTTGTTGAATTAGGTGATTCTGGTAATTTTCATCATCCTCCCTCTAAAGCTCCATTAGCTGCTTCTCATACTCTTATTATATCTTCTGTTGGAGTTTCTAGAGCCTTAAATTTTGGGATTTTTCCTGTTGTTTTCTCCTCCCCTGGCCTTGGTTTGGAAGGAGAAAGTTTTGACACTCCCATCTCCCCTAAAAAAATTTATTGGCTCAGACCCAAGACCTTAGGATATTTTTCCACTCCAGGTTTTACTATCCCTTCCCCTATCAAATTTGATGTAGGAGAAGCCTCTTTTCCTACCATCTCTACTACCTTTTTCCCCAGAAGTACATTTCTAGTCTCACCTATCCGAACTCCATCTCCACTTGCTTATCCTCCTGTTCACACTCCAATGGTAGGAGAAAATCCCCCCAGAACCAGAATGGAAGCTATAATAGCTGCTAGGTATGCCCATCATGTTTTTCCTCAGCCTCTGAATGCCCTCCTAGTAGATGGATACCTTAAGTAGTTACCTAAGTTCACAAGTGAGGGAGACAAAATAGCAGAAGCACATCTTGAAGCCTTTTATAGTTTTACAGATAATCATGCCATAGAGAATGAAGATGTATGGATGAGTATCTTTGTTCATAGCCTTGATGGTGAAGCTAGGAAGTGGTTCAGGGCCTTGCCCCCTAGATATATAGGTGGGATTGAAGCCCTAGATGAATTCTTCTTAAAGGATTGCGGAGACAAAAAGGATCTCCTGTACTATATTATAGAGTTTGGGGCTCTGAAGAAAGAGGAAGGGGAATCTGTGTTTGATTTCTCCAAGAGGTTTAATAAAATGTATAATAAAATTCCCACCGAATTCAAGCCTATAGAAACCTCTACAAAGATTACTTATGCTAGCTCTTTTGATCCTTACTTCTATCTCCTACTAAGAGAAAGAAGAGCTACTTCATTGGCTCATATGCAAGATGCATCCCTTGAAGTAGAGTCTAATATATTTGTAGTTGATAAAATTAGGAGCAAGGCTGACAGAGATAGAAGAAGAGGGAGGTTCAAAGTTTCAACCTCTGTTTCCTCTACTGTCCATATGCAAGTTGATGAACTTACTAAATTAGTAAAATCTATGTCTGTTGAGATGGATAAGTTGAAGCTTGAGGGAAGACAGAACTATAGAAATCCACAAAATGTTGATAATAGAGGTAACTTCAAGAGACCTAACAACGCTCTTCAGATTCTTCCAAGAGAGCAAAGGAATAGAGATAGAAATGATCAGAACATCCAGACCCCTCTCCAAAATAATCTTGTTACATATGATGAAGGTGACGATGAGGACCTTGATCCTGAAATCCACTGCCTTGGAGACACCTCTTCATTTCCTCATTTGACTCAATCCGCATATGTGGAATCTCTCATGGACAACCAACTTAATGAGTTGAGTAAAGGAGACAAGGCCAACAACATCCCAAACAGATATAACCTAAGGTCCAAGAAGAAAGAAGGAAAGCCCGAAGTTCCTGAGAAACCTACCAGAGAAGAGAGGCCTGCTAAATATCGAGCAGACAACAACAAAGGTGAGGAAGCGCAAGCACCCTCTCCAGTAATTAAAGTTCATGTTCCATAAGTTAAAGAAATTATAAATCCCCCTCCCTCTTTTACTTTTGACCATGAAATTCAAAAAATTAGAATCCCTGTACCCTTTTCTAAGCTGGTCAAACATGAAGATTTCAAAAGAAGCCTCTCTAAACTATTGCACTATGAACCCACGTCTCATTCCACAGAATCAGTCAATTTGCAAGATGAAAAGCCAACAGTTATCCTAGTTCCTTTAGTGGAAGACAAAGATGACTCCTCTCCTCCCTTCTATACCTCAATAAACATACATGACAAGGTGTTTCACAATTGTTTGATGGATTCAAGGACATCTCACAATCTTATGCATAAAATCATCACGGAAGAACTCGATCTAAAGATTACAAAATCCTACCACGACCTATATTTTTTCGACTCCAGGAAGGTCAAGTGCCTTGGGGTTATCAAAGACTTGTCTGTATCTCTGTTCCATCTACCAATGAAAAGCATGATCATGGACATCATGGTAGTCAACATTCCCCCTAAGTTCAGGATGATTTTGTCTACATCTTGGATAAAAAGACTAGGGGGAACTTTACAGATGGACCTCACCTACGCTACCATTCCGGTTTTTGGGGGTGAGCACATGAGACTTTATAGGGAAGCTCAATTGGCCTACATTATTAGTGATGAAGCAAACCCCACAAATCATCCTATCTTTGATCTTGACAAAGATTTGGGATCTAGCTTGTTGCAACTCACTGACGCTCCTGAAACTCCTCTGGAAATCAAAAATCAGCCTATTACTTTTTTTGAAAATCCCCCTCCTATCACCTCTGTGTGGAAAATGTTCTTCGATGGAGCCTCTTATAAGGATGGTGTTGGTGTTGGAGTGGTTCTTGTTTCTCCTTCTCAAGAGACTATAGCTCTGTCCTAAAAGTTAGAATTTTAAGCTACCAATAATGTGGCAGAGTATGAAGCTCTCGTTTTAGGTCTGAGGGCTGCAAATTTGGGGATGTTGAGTTAATTTTCCATCAAGTCAGAAATATCTACCAAGCTAAAGAACCCTAGGCTAATAAGTTATAGAAATGAAGTGTGGGACTTTATTGGCAAATTTTTCCTAGCTTTCAACATTTCATTTATTCCAAGAGAAGAAAACATCATGGTTGATTCTTTGGCTATTTCAGCAAGCAATTTCAGATTCCCTTTTCCACCAAAGCTCAAGTATGATGTATAAGTAAATTACAGACCCTCCATACATGACAATGTCAGGCATTGGAAAGTATTTGAGGATGATCTTGAGATCAGAAGATTCCTTGAGACCATTGATGAGTTTTCTGCACTACATATTGATCAAGATCAGGATTTTGAAAGTAGTCCTCATGCTGATGTTTTCCTGAACAAAATCGCTAATCACCATATTGTTCAATTGTTTAGAAATCACATTCTGAAGGGACTAGTTCCTTTGGAAAGACTATTTGATAGAAATTATGTGGCAGTGAAAGTTAAGGGATCGGTCGATGATGCTGATATAGCCGAATGCAACATTGGTACAAAGAAAGATCCAAAATTTGTTAAGTTGTCGAGCAGTCTGTCAAGGGAACAAAGGGCTGAATATGTTGAGTTATTAAAGGATTTTGTCGATGTGTTTTCCTAGACTTATGAGGATCTCATAACATACGACACAAGAATCATTGAGCATAAGATCCCACTATAGCAGGAGGCAAATCCATTTAGGCAGAAACTGAGACAGATCAACCCTATGTTGTTGCCTATCATGGAGAATGAGGTAAAGAAGCTTTTAGATTCCCAGATCATCGTTCCTTTGAGGTATTCTGAATGGGTGGCTAACTTGGTCCCAGTGAAAAAGAAGAGTAGAGAAATTAGACTTTGTGTTGATTTCATAAACCTAAACAAAATCTCCAAGAAGAACAATTACCCATTGCTGAAAATGGAGCACATATTGAAGAGGGTGACAGATGCATCCAGGATGTCCATGATTGACGAATTTTTTCGCTACAATCAAATTTATGTCTTACCTAAGGACAGAGAGAAGACAAAATTCACCACTCCATGGGGTACATTCATGTATGCCAAGATTCCCTTTGGATTGATGAACACAAGAGCAACTTTCTAGCATGCTATGGACATCGTCTTTATTGGGGAAAGGGATAAATTTGTAGTCATTTATCTAGATGACATTACAGTTTTCTCCAGGACTGATAAAGAACATTGTCGTCATATGATAAAGGTCTTCCAAAAATGCATAAAATTTGGTCTCTCCCTGAATCCCAAGAAGTCATTGTTTGCTATGAAGGAGGGAAAATTACTGGGGCACATAGTATCGGCTGAGGGAGTAAACATTGATCCCATTAGGCTGGAAGCCATCCAAACCTTAGTACTCCCTAGATCCAAGAAACAAGTTTAGTCTTTCTTAGGGAAGATCAATTTTTTGAGGAGGTTTGTTTCTAATTTTTCTGAAATGGTGAAGGACATTACAGTCATGTTGAGGAAAGGAAATGAACTCAAATGGACTGCTAGACCTCGTAGTTCCTTCAATAAAATAAAGAAGGCCATGAGCGAAGCACCTGTTCTTGTCAGTCCTAATTATTCCAAAATTTTTATGATTTTCTCCTTTGCTTCATTTGACACAGTGGTAGTTGTTTTATTGCAAAAGAATGCCGAGGGACTGGAGAAACCTATTTCCTTTTTTAGCAAGGCATTAAGAGATGCAAAGATCAAATATGACATCATGGAGAAGTAGGCCTATGCTTTGGTGAAAGCCCTCAAAGTTTTCAGGATCAATGTCTTTCATTCAAAGGTCATTGCATATGTTCCTTCAACTTATGTGAAGGACATTCTCATTCAGCCTGACATAGGTGAAAGGAGCAAGTGGATTGCCAAAATCCTTGAGTTTGATCTGGAAATAAAGCCTACCAAACTAGTCAAAGGTCAATTTTTTAGCCAAGCTATTGGCTAAATCTAATTGCAAAGATTTGGGGGCTAACTTCATCAACACTTGCTCAGAAAATTAGCAAGCTAAGTTCGTTGATATCAGTTCTCAAGGAAACCCTCTGCTGGCAGAATGCACCTGGTACAAAGACATTATATATTTTCTACAGGAGTTAAGGCCTCCCGATAGAATAGGAAAAATCAAGGCAAGAGTGATAAATATTAAAGAAATTAAATATTGCCTCGTTGATCACATTTTGTATTGGAAAGACCCTTTGGGAATGATTTTCATATATTTAGACCCACAGGAAGCCTAAAAAATTATGTTTAATTTTCATGATAGCCTTTGTGGGGGACATCACTTTTGGAGGACCACAACCTATAAGATTCTCAGGGATGGATATTTCTGGCCTACTCTATTCACCGACATCTGTGCAAAAATCAGGGCTTGTGTCAAGTGTCAGAAATTCTCCAGGAAGCAACAACTCAAGTCTTTTCCATTGAAGTTTGTGGTAGCTTCGGAACTCTTTCAAGAATGGGGCCTAGATTTTATTGGGGAAATTCATCCTTCTTCAAGTGGACAACACAGGTGGATCTTGACCGCCACTAATTAATTTACCAAATGGATAGAAGCCATCCCCACAAGGAGTGCTTCTCACAAGCTAATCATTGGTTTTCTAGAGGATATTATAACAAGGTTTGGTTGTCCGAAAATAATTGTCACTATTAATGTTGCATCCTTTAAGGCTGAACCATTTATTCAATTCTGTGAGCAGTTTGGGATTGCATTGATTTAATCAAATCCTTACTAGCCCCAAGGCAATGGACTGGCAGATTCCTCTAACAAGAGCCTTATAAAAATTATCAAAAGAATGCCAGAGGACAACAACAAAGCATGGGATTCAAAGCTCAAGTTTCCTCTGTGGGATGATAAAGTGACAACGAAGAGATCTCTTGTTGTCTCTCCTTTTCATCTTGTATATGGAATTGAAGTCATCTTTCCTTCTCAACTGGCCTTACCAGTGGAAAAATTCTTCCAGGACTACCAAGGACAACCTAATGACATGGTCAAGAGGATACTACAGCTGGTAGAAGTGCAGCAAACAAGGGAGAAGTTATTGGACAAAGCACATGAACATCAACAAAAGATCAAGCAAGATTTTGACAGGTGTTAGGACCACATATTGTACCTTTTTGCCCATACTTTTTGCCATTATTATACCATGGACCACCTGTATTTAGACTTATACTATCATTCCAACTGATCATTCCAAGGTATACAACGTCCTTTCTCATCACTACATGTTTAATCTGTTTAGCATGATACTTTACATCACTCTCGTACTTAACCATTGATTAGAAGTGCATAAGTATCCATAACTGCAGATTAGCATTGAAGGCCGGCGCTGAAACACAGAACTGTCCAAAGTCACTGTTGAACTGATGCCGAAACACGGAGCTGCTACACAGTCCGAAGTTGCATATGCTGAAAAACGGAAGCTGCTACACAGTCCAAGGACGCATATGCTGAAACACGGAGCAGCTATATAGCTCGAGGATGCAGATGCCGAAACACGGAGCTGTCACTCATTTCAGAAGTGCAGACGCTGAAACACAGAAGAGACCGCCACCATGCTGAGACACGAGCTGTGACAGTTAGCAGTCAAGGCCGACACAGTCAAGAGAGCAATTCACGTGGCTGAAACAGCCCGTGAATTGCGATGCTGAAACAGCATCAGCAGCTATGAGGAGAAGCTGTTACACCAGCTGTAATAGCAATATCTCGTGCAGCTCCTGTATTAGCATTCGGTTGCGTGAGAATAGGACATCCTATGCTGATTTAGAAAGAAGATCCGATTTCGTGTAGGATTCAGATATGTTTTGTAATGATTGTATCGATGGGATTTCCTCTTTAAATTCAAGGGAAATCACCATTCGAGGGATCCAAGTTTTGATGTACTGAAGTAACTCCAGAGAAGCGGGACGTGTTCGATCTTTCCAATTTGTAATGTGATATTTCAACAGATGAATATAAGACTGCTTTGATCATTCGTCTCTAAGTTATCCCGTTTCAGGGGAATCTTGTGAGAAGGGAGGGCCCACCTTCATCACAAGATTCACCCATTAGATAGGAGTGTGCTTGTTTAATTTCTGTTTATGTTTTACTGTCATTGTTGAAACACTGTTTTAATGGATTGCGCTTTGCTAAAACACTACTGACTCTGTCTTAATTATTGAATGAAAGTTGTCATTTATTTTATCAGCAGTCTTGTGTGATGATTTCGTGAGTTAGCAGATAATTGGTTAAAAGATCCCTGCTCAGACAGAAAGGGATCGAGACATCATACCCTCTGTAGAATTCGTTTAATGTTGCAAGTGTGCTAGCAAAGATTTGGTTAAAGCGTCCCTGCTCAGACAGAAAGGGACTATAATGCATGGTCTTCTGTAGATTTCCTTTACCCCTGCAAGTGTGCTAGCAAAGATTTGGTCAAAGTGTCCCTGCTCAGACAGAAAGGGACTATAACACCTGGTCTTCTGTAGATTTCCTTTACCCCTGCAGTGTGCTAGCCAGATATTTGGTCAAAGTGTTCCTGCTCAGACAGAAAGGGACTAC